>VWZQ01003751.1:49912-82701 GCA_013397015.1 Myiagra hebetior | reverse complement strand
GAGCCGTGGCCGTGGGACGGGGCAGCGCCGTGTGCGGGAGGCGGTGCGGGAGCGGCCCGGCGGGGCTCTGACCGGCTCGCTGCGTGTGCCTGAGCCTCGCTACGGCCCCGGAGCTGGCTCTCGTCCCCGTGAGAGTCGGAGATTCGCAGTCGGGATGGCAGAATTAATTCCCTGGCTCTCGGGCCGGCGTTTCTGCCGCGTGCCTGTGCCCAAGCGTCGTGTGCTCTGTATGTTTGTGGAGCTCACGTTCACGCAGTTTTAATGGGTCACGTTTTATGCTTCGATTTTTGTCAGGGTTTGCCTGTAACTAAAGGTGAAAGAGGTGAAATCCATTTATTCTCATTTCTAGAGATTTGTTTCAGGGAAACCTCTCTTAGGGAGGACACTCGTCATTATTGTACAAGGCCTTTAGCGTCCCAGGATGAATTCCACCATAAACTGAAGCAAGAAAACAATAGGATAGAGTTTGAGGAAGAAACATTATTGTTCAGTTATTTTTTGGGCAAGGAGCCCAGTTGTGAAGTTCAGAACAGGGATAGATGCTTCTCTGCCTCCTGAGGAGCCTTCAGTTAGTAGCTAAAATTTCTACTCACAAACTGCCAAAGCATTCTTGTGTGCTTGACTTAACATTTTCCATGACCCTAAGTATTTATTGTCACCATGGAGCATTTGGTGGTGGTGAAGTTTGTAGATATTGACATTTTTTAAAAGAGTGTTTGAATTGCCTTTTAAAGTATGGCTTCAAGTGTAAACTATGACTGTAACAGAAAAACAATAACAGCAAATCCTGATTTGTGTTGATAATTCAACATGCAGGGTTTTTTTCTTTTCATGACTGGAACATTTGTAAACTGTGCTACTGGTGTTCTTCAAGAGTGAAACGTGCTCACAAGGATACACTCTTGCACTGGAAGATGCCCCAGTGCTGTCATACAAACTTTATAAACATATAAGCTGTCATAGTTTAGAAATTGTCAAAACAGAGAGCGGAAGCAGTATTGGTTCTGAGGCATCAATCATGTTATGCAAATATTGACAAATTGTTAATTCTGCAGGTAGCTCTGCCGTTTAAATATCTGTTACATCCTACAGTCACGTATATAAAGAAAAATCTGATTACTGTGTAAGAAATCATATGGGGTTATTGCTAAAGGAGTTCTGCAGCCTATATAAACAATTATGCAGATGCTGTTGGCTCTTAAAATTACCTGTGTTTTGAATTCTGAATATATTCACCTATCTTCCTTGATATTGAGTCTGTACCATGTTGGGATACTGGAATACCAGCATATTCCTCCTGGGATGGCTTTTTCTTTAGCGTTTTTTGCTGTTGTTGTTGTTTCCTTTTTGGTGTTGGTTGGTTGGTTAGTATATTTCGGTTTTGTTTTTGGTTAAATTTGCTTGTCCTTTCCCTTGTCTCTGAGTGAGAGTCCACACAATCGAGGGAAACTGAGGAATTACTTCCACACCAACTGCTATACTATAGTGAGCACAGGAAGCAAGAAAAGAGGCAGTGGGAAGATTGTGCTTCTCTAGCCCTAAGTGTGTCCATAACTGTTTTAGAAATGGAAAATTTTAGACTCTGTGGACAACTTTGTGGTACAGCTATGCAGTAGCAGCACTTCAAGTCTAAATGTCCCCTTCTTTTAAGCTAACACTTTTGCAGAGAATAATGTGAAGCTGTTATTAGCTTGTCATGCTTCAATATATGGGGTCCTGTTCGCTCTGATTCGCATGTTTTGCTTTGTACAGAGCAAAATGTAAATTGTCAGAGATTTTATTCTGGGCAAGAGTGATCTTTCAAGCTGCTGTGGTCAGAAATGTCCACTTGGATTATGTGCTGTCTGCCAGGGAGAGGAGTGTGACTAGTTTAGCTGCCTTCTCGGAGGGCATCTCAATCAATTTGAGATGCCTGTAAGCGTGGAGGCTCACGTTAATGTCTCTGTTTCTACAGATGCCTTTTCACATGTGGTAGCGTTATACCACAACTTGAAGTTTGAGAGTAGCCTTACTGTCATGGGAGGCAAGAAAGGGTGAAAGTACAAGTAAGGTGTTGAACTTTTAAGAAACTTTATAATTCTGTCTATGCTCTACTTCTTAGATTTTGAAGCAAGTTTTATTCGCCTGATTGACAAAGTGACCAATGGCTCACGGATTGAAATAAACCAAACAGGTGAGATCTGGTTTTTTCTGCTTCGTCTGTTCTGGTGTCCAGGATTTATCAATTTCTGGAGTAGAATCGAAGTCTTGTCTTGACAGAGGTAGGTGTTCAGATATGATTGACTGAGAAGATCAGAAATAACAAAGTTGACAAGTTTTGCAGTAATTGGTCACATGAAAGAAGGTCAGTGCTCCACCATAATGCAGAGAGGTAAGGAAACTGTATTGCCTGAGAGTAAAAATTAGTATTTTGTTAAGTATGCAGAATTTCATAGTGGGGAAAGGTTCCTCTGTACCAGAATCAATTTTTGTAGAAGAAAAAAAGGATTAACCCTCTACAGAGACAAACTTCTTAGCCAGACTGCTTGCTTATTCATGCTTAGTAAAGGGTTTGATTAGAATAAAAAGCATCCTACATAGAAACCTCTCCTGGTCTGAGGTTTTTTTCTTTTTCTTCTTTTTTTTTTTTTTTTCCCCAAGGGTTCTAATGATTTTCAGTTGGTCAGTAAAGCAAATGAATTACCATCAAGTATGCCAAGACTTCAATGACCTGATCGACTGATGAAGGTTTAGCTTCTATGGAGGATAGTAATTGTTTTTATCAGCATCTTGGAGATTGCATAGAAATCCTTGGGTTTTGGGGAAGAGAAAGGAGGAAAATGATGTGCAGGACAGACAGACACTTGTGTGTTGACCTGTTTATTAGCTGCAGACATGTAAACAGTGTGCTGGAAATGCTACCATCTTCCATATAGTCTTCTGCCCCCGGTTTGCCCGCATACATTGTTGCAAAGCGTTTTTATGCTGTAGTTTTATGCTGGCCGGTGATGTTACAGTGCTCTCATTTGGTTTGCTCCCCTGGCCTCTTCCCCAGGTACTACCTTGTATTATCAGCCTGGTCTTCTGTATGGAGGCTCGCTGGAACACGACTGCAGCCCCAGTCGTGGTATTGGCTACTATTTGGAGAGTCTGCTCTGCTTGGCACCTTTCATGAAGCACCCATTGAAGATTGTCTTGAGGGGAGTAACAAATGATCAAGTTGATCCTTCGGTAAGTAATAAAGTCTAAGTATCAGAGGAGGATATTTTTTTTCCCCTAAAATAACACAATTAGGAAGAAGTGTCTAAAACATGTCGCATTTTTATCTGTCACATCCAGAAGTATCGATTGTTACAGCATTAGCAAACTCTCCCAAAGAAGCACATGCTAAATTGTATCACGCTCTAAACTTCGGTTTGTAATCCCCCTTCTGACTTTCAGTTCTGTACTGCTTCTGTCTTTTCCCCTGCAATCTCCTTTTAAATGCAGTGTGAGGCCCTGCCACAGGTGTGGTTCTCCTCTTCTGTTAGGATTTCAATTGATTATTTGTCTTACCCCACATGTGTATTTACTGTATAAAGAAGAGTCTTTAAAATTTGAAAAAATGCGAAAGGGAAGGAATCTTTCTCTTCTGTTGGATCTGGACATAGTCATACCACTGCTTCTGTCAAGCCACCTTTCTATTGGAAACAAAAGTCACATGGTGATTAAGAAATTACAGTAACAAAAGTACATAATAACTCTCTGGTTATTCAGAAACATTCCAGAAGTGTGGTAGGTCAAATGGCTATGAAATGTTTGCCTTGATTTCTATTACTGATCTGCAGTCCTTTGTTTTGTACCCGTGTTGTTACAAAAACTAACTGTGGGAGACATGTGATCAGAATGCTGAATAATGATATGCTCTTTATCTATTTTTTCCAAAAACTCCAATCATAAACTTGTTTTTAGAGAACGGCATTGCTCTTTCCTTTTTGAATCATGATTGGACACTGTCTGTTTTCCTCTGAGTAGGTTAAGGACACACTGTCATCTGAAAACTTAACCAGTTTTAGTGAGTACAAATACTTGGGAAGTATAATTACAATACTACATGAGCCCCTGAATCTTGCTAGAATTTATGACTTTTCAACTGTTCTTCCCTGGTCGTTTAAAAAACTCACTCTCTCACTGTGGCTCTGTGAGACATCCGTATGAGTCAAAGGATAATCAAAGTGGGTTGTACACAGCACTACAAGAAAAAAACAGGAAGCATTTTTTGCTACCCTTTCAGTCATTGTGATTAAAAGTACTGAATATAACTGGTAAGTAGTAAGAATCAAAGAAGTCCTTTTTTGTTGACTGTTTAATCACAGTGGAGAAATTCTTGCATAACCTGGAGATGAAGAGTTGTCCAATGTTCATATTGCTTTCAAGGCAGTTCCGGCACTCGTCTAAGCAACTGAGTCTTGATTCTGGAAATTATCCCCTTTTGGGCACCAGTCACATGGGCCTGAGGTTAAACTATCTTAATTCAAATTGGTGCAAGAATTAAGGCCAGTTTGTGCTTGAAGGGTGCTCGTGCTTGCCAAAGCTCAGACAAGCGGGTTGGCATGCATCAGCTGACTCCAAGCTCCTGACACTAAATGTAAATAAAATGCATGTAAAGAGTTACATCTTAAGTTCATTGTGCTATAGTAGCAGTATACACAGTACAGTATACACAGTAGTTACTTACACAGTAGTTGTTAGTGACAGCACAGTAACAACTTCAGTTACTGTGACTCAGCTTGTACTTGTTAGCTTTTTAAGTGGTTACCACAGAATACAGGCTCCTAAAATTGGTTGAAACCTGCTTTTTGTCTATTTAACTTACCTGAGTAAACATTAATCCTGGTGCACACCAATAAGAACTTTAAGAACTTTTACAAGTTGTTTTGTATAGAATGTGGCTCTGCTGGTTGCTGAGACTAAAAACACAAATTTAAGTGCTACCCTAACAGATTTGTATGCTTAAATAAATGGAAACTTGGTTTTCATTTGATTTGGGCTTTTATTTTTCAGTAGACAGAGGGGTTTATAAACTGGGTGAACAATTATTACCTATGCTTGCCCAAAAAGGGATGCTTACATTTGTTTGTCCATCTATATGCTTTCTGCTTTCCAAGGAGAAGATGGAAAGGCAAACCAATGTGAATACACGGGAGTTTAAAATGAGCTAGGTGTTTTTCCTGCTGCTCTTCATGTATGAACCTCTCTATTTCACCTTAGTGGTTTGTATTTGATTTGCATGGCCAGGTTTTGTTACCTGGGATGCTACAGAGGTAGCCACCTCTGTAAGAAGCTGACAGAAGCTTCCCCTCACCCAACAGAGGCCAGGTTGTCTGGCTCCAGGACAGACCCACTGCTGGCTAAGGGTGAGCCCATCAGTGGTGGTGGTAGCACTGCTGGGGTAACAGCTTTAAGGAGGAAGAGTCAGGGGGCAGAACTGTGGAACCTGCCACTGGAGAGAAGAGTGAGAATATGTGAGAGAAACAGCCCTGCAGAACAGCAGGGTCAGTGAAAAATGGGAGGTGTTTCATGTGCTGGAGGTGAGATTCTCCTGTAGCCCATAATGAAAACCATGGTGAGGCAGCTGTCCTCCTGCAGTCTGTAAGTGTTGACCACGGAGCATATATCCACTTGCAGCCTGTGCAGGACGCTGGAGCAGGAGGATGCCTGAATGTGGCTGGGAACTCATGGGAAGCCTGCACTGTAGCAGGGTCCTGGCAGGACCTGCAGGCCCACGGAGAGGGGAGTCCATGCTGGAGCAGGTTTGCTGGCAGGACTTGTGAACCCATGGGAACTGGAGCAGTTCATGAAGAGCTGTAGTCAGTGGGAGTCATCAATGAGGCAAGTATCAGGAATATGTGTACAGCCAGAGGAGTGTGACCTTTCTCTCATGGTAGCAGTGAACAGTCGGCTGACCCACTGGGCTTTGTGAAGTTCACTCTCAGCACTGAGATCTTGGCTTTTACACAGCCTCAAAAGTATTTGTGGGATGTGATTGCTGTGTGGTTTGAGGTTGCTCTTTACCAGACACCTCCTTGTCAGGTGGATGCGAGGGAATAATGTGGATCTCCTGCTGTGATGGGAGTAGGAGAGGTCCAGGTAAGAGGAAGAGTGTTTCTAAAGGACATCTTGTGCAAGGAAAGACTTAAGCTGAGTTCAGTGAGGCACAGGTCAGGCTGGCTTCCTGCAGTATAAGAGTGTGTGTTTACTTTAGTGTTTGTTTACATACATTAATAGCCCACCAGTAGAGTGCAATGGGAAGCTCTTTGACAACTGGCATCAGTCCAAAAGAATCCTGTGGCCACTGAACATGCACTTGTTCCAGGTGGGACTGTGGTGGTATTACTACTAATAATACTATACGTATTACTGGGAGTGTTATTAGACACTGGAGCAGATCGGCCTGAGAAGCTGTAGATGCCACAACCCTGGCAGTGTTCAAAACCAGGCTGGATGGGGACATGGTCTAGTGGAAGGTGTCCCTGCCCAAGGCAGGGGTGTGTGGGACTAGATGATCCTTAAGGTCCCTTCCAACCCTGAAACATTCCATGATTCTATGATAATATTGCACAGTATTATTACTGTGTGAGTGACACATCCTAAATGGGTGAGAGGATGCTACTTTGCTAGCACTTGTCAGGAAGAGATAAGCCTTTGGAATACCAGCCTGAACCGTTCATTGGCATCCTACACTTGTTTTATGTTCTTCTGTGTGGTCACTGGTGAGATCTGACCCTGGGTAGCTTGTGGAACCAACCATGTGGGACTGAGTTGAGACAGTTAAAAGTTTCTGTGTATAGCGATTATGTATGCAGAAGGTCTCTTTGTAAAGTGCATTTTTGAAGGAAATGGAGGTGGCACGCAAATGATAGCTCCTATTTTTCTTTCCTTCTCTATGTATTGCTATTCTGGCATTTAGATACAGTTGCAGTAACTGTTTTAGAATAACCGTTCTTAATGTTTGTGTTTCCAAGTGTTGAAGGTTTTTTACAGCTATGCCACGGGGCTTTGAGTTTAAATGACTGTCATGCTGACATGAGACTAGTGTATGAAGTTTTAGCTTAGGAGCAGTAATCTTCAATCTTAATCAAAATTCAACAGTTGTCTGTAGAAAACAAGCTTTTCCTACTGAGTTTTCTTCCCTCCACTTTTCTTTTTTCCTTGTTAAACTCTGTTGTTTCTCTTCCCCCTTCTCCCAATGTAGGCCCTTTTTCATGAAATGTAACACTTATGTACGGTGGGGCTCAATGATTTATGCAATGCTAATGGATATGCAGGCCAACTGATGCTTTTCCCTTTCTTAGGCAGCCATGTGCTGTAGTGCTATTTGGGTTTTTTGTTGGGGTTTTTTTAATATCTTTGCACTGGATAAGGGATTCTAAAAGTTACTTTTCCTCCTTTTTCTTTGCTATTGTAGATTTCTTTAAAGGGAAGTGATTTGCATTTACACAACTTTGTGAATAAGCAATATCTATGGGACTTAACATGCTGTCATTTGTGGTGAGGTATCCCCTCAGTTTTATGATCCATCTGTCTCGCTGCAACTTGGTGTTATGTTGTCTGTTCTGAAATTGGAGTAACTGCCCTCCAAGGGGAGCTAAAGGATGGGGGTTTATGGCTGAGGATAGGCAAAAGACTAGAAAAATGGGTTTGCAACCCAGTTCAACTGCTGTTTTGTGATTTTTTGTGAAATACTTCACATCCTGCCCAGCTCCCCACTTGTCTGTGAGTCAGAACAGCCTTTTCCTGTTCTTCAAATACTGCTGATTGCCTCCTCTATTTAGGCTGCAAAATTGGAACGGTCAGTCTTATTATTTGCCTGTCTGGTACCTGTAAGTATTATGCCTGGAATTTGTCTGAGGACTGAAAACTGTGACAAGTCTTGAAGTTTTTTGAGTTCTTAACCTACACAGTAAAGCTTTTCTTTTTCACTGGTATGTATGTTTCGTAAGAAGGAGGCAGAAATGTTGTGTAATTTTAATTTGAACCAGATCGCTTGTTGAAACTTCTGCCAGTGGTATTCACATGCTTGTGCACATGCACATTAGTAAAGGCTTTGCTCCAAAAGTCAAATTTGTATAGTTAATGAATACCACTGAAGGGCCAAATCAAGGTAGCCTGGCTGTAAAACACCATAAACTTTCTAAGTATAAAAAGTAAAGCATTAGCTTACAAGTTTCTTTTTTTAATGAAGACATTCAAATATTGATACTATTGTTTAAAACAACACCAAATGCCTCTCTGTAAGAAAGGAAGTATGTTGTCCAGCAGGATTTGAAGAACAGGAGCTGCAACATAGACTCATAGGTCCTCAGGTACCTCTAACAGAATGTTCACGCATTTGTAGGTGAGATATGTGCTGCTATTATGTCAGTGGCTTGCAGTGTCTTCAAAGCAGAGAAAAGGAAGCTCAAGAATTGTGAATTCTGGCTGAAGGCATGGTAAAGAGGGTGCTTTTTATCTGCCTCCTCAAACACTGTCTACGTCATGACTGCTTCCTTCATCTGTGTTTAGTTTCTTTTTGGTCACACTGTCCTGATCCTGTCTATCCACAGCTGTTTGACTTGGGTGACTCCCTGTGCTATTGCACAGCTAAATAATTTTTATCACTTTTAGCAATGCTACTGAAGTGTCAGAAGAGGGAAGAAGAGGGCAGGCCCTGTAGTCTTAGGAATTAGGAAGAGCAATGGCAAGGATAATTCTATTCAGATCTGGAATTGGTGAGCACCTGGTTTAAAAGGGAGTACATTGATCATGTGTTGCTCACTTCAGACTCTTTTAAGTGCTTCAACAGAAGCTACCTATAAGCTTCTGTTTCTTAGAAACAGGTGAAAAGAAGTTGTTAACAGAAGATTGAACTTTCTGCCAAATCAAGGGCCTGCTCTTGCAGTGATGATTGAAAAATGCAGTGGTTCTTGTATTAATTTATTTAGCTATAGGAATTTTATTGTAATAACAGAAGAATATTATTTTCGCAATAACAGAAATGTTCAGAGAAATGTTTCAATGTTCAGAGAAGTGTTTCAATGTTCAGAGAAACAAGTAAGCTGTTTTACATAATGGCATTCAAAATCAGGCTGAGGAAGAAAGCCAGAACCGGAAGTTCCATCTGCCAGTAATTTGTTCTAGGAAATTTTTTTAGTAATAATGTACTGTGGCAGTCTAACTAGATGAAGCTCTGTGTGCTGCATTCCCATGTCTTCTCATAAAATACCTTCTATGAAGAGGACTTGTCTTTGTTAGTCACCTCATAATTTAGTGATTTTTTAAATTACTGACTAACCTGTTTTTAAAATTCTGTGTTCGTTAGGTTGATGTCCTTAAGGCAACAGCTCTACCCCTTCTGAAGAAGTTTGGAATTGATGGTGAAAGTCTGGATATCAAGGTAAGACAGTTTGTTCCTTTCTTTTCAAGCATGCGTTGAAATGATACTCCTGAAGTACTTGGCAGGGCCATGTGCTTGCTGTGGATTTCTGTCTCTAACAGATAATTAGTTGTAGCTATGAGCCACGTAGTGATAGAGAGGGTAAGGAGAAAGTAGTGACCTTTCTTAGTCTCCAAAGAAGACTGAGAAATCTTTTTTCCTTTTTGTTGCTTTTCAGTTCATTCAATTCATCTTTTTATTTCTACTTGTCCATTCTGCCCCATGCTTGGGGCTAGGGAGTAAAAATAGAATCGTTAACCTTTTTCACCCGTAGGAGAGCTGGATCTGTGTTTGGGTACTTGAGGTTTGCTTCCAGAATGGAAAATACAGGAAATTTTTCTTAAGGACTAGTCTTTAAAGGCCCAGGAGATCCAGATCTAAAACAGTGTTTCTTTTAGGTTGGAGAAATATGTGAAGGGCCTGGCTGCACCACTAGGGCCTGCTGGTGCCTTGCTCTGCAAAACCTCAGCCTGGGATGCTTCCCCCCACCCTGCCCAGCGCCCGAGTGCCCGTGTCATTGTCCTGGCACTGTCAGCCTCTACTCCCATGACCCTGCAGCAGGGCCAGCCTCCAGCTCCCCACAGCCCTGCCCTGTCTGGCTGTGGGCCTCCTTACCCAGACCCTCTCACTGGCCCTTGTCTCAGCTCCACCCTTGGCTTAGAATGGTGGGACTAGGTCAGGCTAGACAGACCTGTTAGTGGGAATGAGTTCGTTCTAGTCCTTCATATACAGAATATTCTGAGTTGGAAGGCACCTGTAAGGATCATCCAGTCCAACTCTTAAGTGGCCCATATGGGGATCAGAGCCACGACATTGGCATTATCAGCACCATGCTCTAACCAATTGAGCTCAAATCAAATAGTTCTAGTCTCCTCAGCAGCAAGGTGCAGATTTGCAATGGAGACAAGTCTTAAGCCAAGGTTGTTTTGGTAAAGATATTTTTGTTTGATTTTGCACTGTTTTCTATTGAGAAGCCATGCCTTACTATACTTGAGAGAGAAAAAGAAATCAATGCCTGCTTTTAGTTTTGGTGCGAAATCCATTTCTGCCTGTAGGATGTAGTTTTCTTTCCTGTGTTCATATAATGTTCCTAGAATGTCCCTAATTAAAACATTTGGTTCTATGTGAAATAAAGGTGTAATTTTGGGGTGTGTAGGTACATAATTCATACGATTTAATAACCTGCTTTTTTCCTCTGTTATTTGTTCTAGATCAACCGAAGAGGAATGCCGCCCAAAGGGGGTGGAGAGATACTGTTTGCTTGCCCAGTGAGAAAAGTCTTGCAGCCTGTTCAGTTCACAGACCCTGGAAAAATCAAGCGCATCAGGGGAACTGCGTATCCTTTTTCTTTGTTTGTCTGTTTTTCTACTTTTGAATGAGTTGCTTATAAAAAAAGTCCCCTGACTTTGAAGTCACAGAAGTGCGCCCATGTTGCTGAGCATGTATCTGGGTAACACAGGGTAACATACAGAGGGGTCATACAACTAGATTACAGGACCATGTCTCAAAACTGCTGTGTTCAAATATTGCTGTTCAAAAAACATCTGTAAGCGAGTGAATAAATTTAGAACTGATCAGCACTATTTAAAATCTTTTCAATAGGAAGAGAAAGTTAAAATACCTTTCATCACATAATGTAGCAGCACTAAAAGAAATCTTACCTTGTGTGTAAATTCAGTAGTAACAAATGTAGTTTAGTTGTGCATTGAATAGGTGACATCTTGGCCGTTAATAGTTTAGCAGAAGTTGGATGGGAGCTTAAATCTTGGTTCAGTTTACACCTTGCGGCACACTCTGAGCTTTTTGGTGTGTTTTGAAAGAAAGTTCTTTGTCTCCTTGCCTTTGGTAGTACCACTGCAGATGGAAGAAGAGGAGGTTTTACTTCCATGTGAAGATAAGGGCACAAATGCTGTTGTGAACTCCACACTTTTTCAAACAACTGCAAATCTAGTCAATGTTTTGGATTGTTTCTTTTTGGTTTTATTTTTCTCTTGTGGCCTTCATATGGTATCTGTCATGAATCTTCTGTCATTTTAGGAAGAAGGTAGGAATCCCTTACACAAAACTGTCTTAAGCAGTGGCCAACATGTAATTTAATTTGTGATTGAGAGTTGTAAACATGATCTGGCATTGATTACTCAAAAAGAAAGCAGGAATGAGGTCAAATTTTGTGCCAGAGGTGTAGATTTGCAGCCTGTTTCTTCTTTTACTTTATGGCACACTGTCACAACTGTGTATTTAAATGTAGACTGTAGAAAGCACTTATGTGCATATGGTTCTCTAAGTACAGGAACATGGACAAGAGCCCATGAATAGATGTATAAAACACATTTTCTGAAATAATGCACTGGGGCCTCTTCACTTTTGTCCGTCTCTGCTTTCAATTTCTCTGTGACCACAATGGATTTCTTAGCTCAGAAATGTAGATACTCTGTCCGGGTGTCACCACAGATGGCAAACAGAATGGTGGAATCTGCAAGGGGCATCCTGAATAAATTCCTCCCAGACATCTATATCTACACAGATCATATGAAGGGGGTCAGCTCTGGAAAGTGAGTATCCAGAATTTACAGGAAACAGACATGTAATTCTGCATTTGTTCATCTGCTAGGGTGTCCTGATCTAATTTTACTGAGTTTTAGATCACAATCTTCTATTTTGTTGACTTGAAATAAATATTTCTCACAAGGAAAAAAAGGGTGGTTCACTAGATACATTTGTTTTACTTACACAACAGGGATAGAAGTGTGTTTTCTTAAACAAGGGATGAAATGCATCATTACTGCCACTAAAGGCAATTTGAGCTCCCTTCATATTTAAATTTGTTGCTTTGAAGAGAGATTAAGATCAAAAGTGCCGTGGTATGTTGAGGAAACTGACACTCAAAGCTGACTGTACACCTTCTGATGGAAATGGTAATATTAAGGATGGGATCGAGGTGTTTCAAAGAAATGTTAAAGCAGTATGAGTTGTCCTCTGCTGAGTGGCTGAAGGAGTGTCCTCTCACTAGCGAGGACTGAAAAATTAATTTACTTTACTTCCACTGACTTTGTTTGCTGGCAGAACACAGAAGTGGTGGATGCAATTCAGACAATTTTGCTGGTATCTGTCATCTCTGTTGTCCTCTTGTCATTCTTCCTTGAGGTTGAAAGATTCTGGATAACTCATCTGTTTGCATTCTATCTGTATGCTCAAATGCAGGCATGCATGTTTTCTTTCACTGTTTCTGCTTTTAGAAATATTTCCTTAAAAATTGTTAGATTCGAAAGTTTACAAACCTAGGAATTGTTGAATAATTTTGTTGTATTTTTTGTCTTTTCCAGTCCTTCATCATATTTAATATCCCAGGTTTGTAAATGGCTCCAGACAGCTTAATAGGATCAGAATTGCAAAACCTTTTCTGGGAGCTATGTGGTTTTGGGGTCTCAATTTTTTGTTCATCTGTTTATAAAATTTAACAAGTCTAATGAATTGGGACAGCAACATTATTTTTACTACATGTAGCTCATGCAGAGGGATAAACAATAGCTTGGGAAGAGGAACTGAATCCCTTTCAACTTGGCTGGCTGTATTTCTGTTGCTACTGTATTGTGACATTCATCTTAAGTATGAATACAGTATGATAGCAGTATCCCTGATATTAATTGGTCTAATCTTGCTAAATATTGAGGCTTCCAGGGGAAGGAGCTGAAACCTTAAAGAAGGGTAGTTTTGGTTTTGAATGTCACAGAGAAGAAACACCAGATACCTTTGAAATGTTTATCAAACACAAATTAAATAAATTTGAAAGATGCCCTCCTTTTTTCAAAAAAATAGCATTTCTGAGATGGATGGCTTTTTGTTTTCCTTTTCATTTTTCCTGTTTGAAGAATTTGGCCTAGGAAAAGCCAGCATAGAGGGTTTTGTGGCAAGTGGTACTGGGTTCGACTTTTAAATACTGCTGTTAATTTTCTTTTTCCAGAGTGAATCTGTTGTGTCAACCAGGACATTTGTCATCCTATAGGAGGAGCTGTTTATCACTTGAAGTTCTTGGCTCATTACTTCAATTTTGTCTTTGAATCAAATGCACTTTTTCCCTTTCTTTCAGATCACCGGGTTTTGGCATGTGCCTTACTGCAGAAACCATCAATGGCACTATTCTCAGTGCTGAGCTAGCCTCAAACCCTCAGGGCCAGGGAGCAGCTGTGCTTCCTGAGGAACTGGGCCAGAATTGTGCTAAGCTGCTGCTTGAGGAGGTCTACAGAGTAAGTGGCCAATATGTGTTGTGTGTATAGATGTAAGGGAAGAAGGTGATAAAATTGGTAAAGGGATAGGTGGTTTGGTGGTGCCATCAGACAGGCTCAGATCCAAACAGAGAAATGATCTGATGCTGCCAGTGTCTTCATCCAGGTAAAAAGCGGTTTTGAATAGTTCCTTTAACAGTGTAATGACTTACTGGGGCATGTTATTTCCAGTGTCTGGTATGCGTTATTATGAATCACGAGACTGGCAAATTCTTCTTCTGTTGCCTTTTGTCTGCGACAGAATTCAGTTAGCTTCACGTGGGCGACTAATTTTTTGAATAAGATGGATGGGTAAAATAAGTCAGTGCTTCTAAACTAGTGGTTGGAATGGGACATTATGAGTGGAAGAACATAGGAGGGAGCAGAAGGGGAAAAAACGCAGCAGGCCTACATGTTGACCACTTTGTGATGATGATGACAAAGTCAAATGTGCCGAGAATTGTTGATTGTATGAAGAATTGGCTGAATGGGTTGTTGGAAGGTAGCTAGGATGGTGTTTACTTAGGAATCCTAAGTGCATTGCAGTTTTCGTCAGCATAGCTTTTTTCCTTTATTAAAATGATTTTCATTTGTGGCAAGAATTCTAGCAGATGAGCAGCTTTCAATCTTGCAAATGACTTTGCAAATAGCACCCTGATGAGTTTCTAATTTAATAAAGAACCTTCCAGCCACTTTGTTTTATATGTCCACAAATATTAAAATAACTATTTTTCAGAATTGATAAAACACGTTTGGCCTTTAGGAGGCAGTCATCTACAAATTTTACTCATTATTTTAAAAACCAAGTAGTTACTCTGTACTGTAATAACCTGTCTGACTTTGCAAAGCATTAAGACTGCCATTATTGAGATTCCGTATTAGGGAATGTAGTTAATTACAAAAATGCCCCTCAGCCTCAAAAATCACATCCATACCTGCGATAGATTGTTCATCTGTGCCCATATTATTTTTCCCTTTCCCTGCTGCAAATCCTTCATCTATTTGAATTATCATCTGGCCACTTTTCCCAGCCTTCCATTAATATTTTTTCTTTGTTTATTCAGTATATGCACTATAACTTTAGCAACTAAAAGCTGCTAAAGAACTTTTCTTTTCTAGCCCCGGTTTCTTATCTCATAGAAATGCCGCCAACAAAATGTTCTTCCTGGGTACAATCTAGACCCCTGGTATCTGAAAGTCCAGCATGTGTGGAAGATGTAGTCTCAACTAGTGACTGAAACATCTGTCTGTTTCTGCAATTATGTAGTGTCATGTAGTTATTTTTATTTCAGGCGTGAAGTGTACAAATCTTTTGGTACATTTGTTGCTTTGTGTAAATGTCTTGGAAAATATCTTCAGGTAGTCAGATGTCCAGATGCCAAAAATCCAGCTTCCACATACTTTTATTAGCAGCAATAGGATTCTTTTTCCTTTGGAAACCGTTCAGCACTTGACAGATTCAAACTTGTGGGGGAATTTGTCCAGATATTATGCTTTGCACAGAATCAGATGTCAGAGAACTTATGAAATAAAGAGGGCTGGAAAGGCCTAAAGCAAGTAACTTTCTCCTTTGGTGTACTGCAGCCATTTGAATATGATGAGTCAAATTCTGCAAAGGGTAGTAAGGCTCTCAAGGCAGCAGGAAAAAAATGTTTGAGGAGGAAGCAGGGTCAGGCAAGTCTTTGAATCATAAAATAATAGGCTGCCAAGTTTCAGTGTCTTTGAGGATCAGATTCTGAGTGAGTGAGGTTGTTAGCTGTGGCTTGTTATGGTACTGCTGGTGCTCCTGGAAGACTCTTTTATGTGTGGGTGACTTTTGTCTAAGAGTGACTGAAAAATACTGAGCAGAATAGACTGTTTGTCCTTCACTACAGCAGCTCACTGTGGAAAAATTCTAGTTTGCTAGCATTTTTGGCTATTGTGCTAGTTATCCATTGGAGTGCTTAGCTCTTATTTAGTGAATTCCCCTCTCCCTCTATCATAGGCAATATGATGGGTTTTGCTATGTAGTTTTCAGAATACATGCTTGCATTCATGTGTGATATGTGGTCATGCAGTGCTAGCCTGAATTTTGAAAGAGAAGGTTACTTTCTCATTTTCTTTATTTTGTATTTTTGGGGGATTAGCTTGTTTTTTGCTTTGGGATGGGCTTTTTTATAGTGTTTGGTTTTTGGATGTTTGGGTTTTTTGTGGTTGTTTGTTTGTTTGTTTTTGTTTGTTTGTTTTTGTTTGTTTGTTTTTGTTTGTTTTTATTTGGTCAGTTTGATTCAGTGTTGAACCCAGAGAGGATATAAAAACATGTTGCAAAGTGTGCAGTGTTTGTTTAGGTTTAATACACTATTTTTTTAATGTTTGTTTGCCTAGATAAGATGTTTAGTGAAGCTAAAAATTTGAGAAAGCAAGAATAGATTGCTCTGAATAGGCAGTCTTTAAATCCCACGTCTTTTTATGCCATCTACTTGTTGAATACAGGGCTCGAGGGAGAATTTATTTTCCTGTGTTTAGATCTTCTCTTTATGAGGTTATTTCATCATCTGTGTTTTTGCCAGTAGGTCCTATGCTGTGGGAGCCAGGGAGGGTTGACCAGAAAAAGGTACCCTAAGAGCACTGGAGACTATTCTCTTTAAAAGGGATCACCAATAGGTGTTGGGATCTCCTAAATCTGCTGGAATTCATTACTGTTGAAAGGGGTCCAGGGACATTTCGTAAAGTGCTTGCTATTGTGTAAACTTTACCACCTAGGAAATCTTCAGGATTTGAGTCTTGCTAAATGTCCTTTTATTAAGCCTTCAAAAGGAAATTAAATAGGTTGTATGATTCTTGGAATCAGCAGAGCTTTTTTAATGCACATTTGTTGATGGAAAGATGTCAGAACTAATTGACTAATAATAAATGGCACAGTGCCTTAATTGCAGTGGCTCTGCAAGAGGGGGCAATGGAGTGACTGATTAGCGTTGTCATTACAAATCCATATGCAGTTTTTTCTGAAGCTTAATTGTAGAAGGCCAGTAAGGATTTTAACTCTTGTCTTTGAAAGGCATTGTTTATAGGAGCTTTATGTGGAGAGTAATTGGCAGAATGGAAAGGTCTGGAAGAACTGGAAATGGATTTAATTTTTATATTCTTTATTATAATGAAAAATAGTGGAGTTTGTGTACCTGTTTAAGGCTGAATTCTTTAATGAAGAAGGGTCGAGCTGCTAGGGGATCTTGGAGGGGCGGGAAGGCTAAGGCTGGTTGATTTATTGAACTAGAGCTAAAATGAGTGAAGGATTTCACTGATGGCTTTATTTTCAAGATGGTCATACTTCAGTGTAGTAAGGTTCTGCTCCATTCTTCTGGAAAAAAACCCAAATCCCAAAAACCAAAATACAAACCCTCTGCAATAATTTGTTACCCTCCACATAACAAATTACTGAGTCCTACAAATATGTACCACACAGGTAAAGGAGGAAATTTCATGTATGCCAAAATATAACTAACACTCAATCAAAGCCAGGCTCAAGCGCAGAAGAATAAACCTTTTTGAAACACTCTTGTCCAATACACAGAGTTGTGATATTTGCATGTACATGTCAGCTGTAGTATTTGTATAACATTAAAAATTGATGGGATTTTAAGTGATCTGTGTGCAATTGTCACAACTAGCTGGATCTGGCTCTGTAGTCAGTGTAAACAATAATGGAGAATCTGCCATAAACTGAAATAATACAGTCTAGAAGCTGTATTCTACATTGGTAATGAGTGCCAGCTATTTTGGAACAAACATATTTTGGTTCCGACTTTGCCCATCCCATTTCTTTTGGGAGTGTTGTTTTTAATTTTTGACTCTTGAGTAAGCAGGTGGATTGATAGAAAAAAAACCTGGCCTTCTTGGGAGTGTTAAGTCCTTCATTTGGCAGAAGTTACTCTTCAGTTATTTGATTACAAGTAATTACTTAATGTCACTGTATGGGACCTGCCTATGTAGGAATGGTGTTGCTAATGAGTGGTTTAGGTCACTAAAATCACTGGCAAAAGTATCAACAAAAGCAAGTTTTTGTATAAATTTGTTGACGCGCAACAAAGTTTGAAGGCAAGGTTCACTATTGCCTACTACACAGATGAAGCACATAAAGAAAAAATGGATTAGAAAGAATCTACAATGATTTATGCAGAGAATGGGAATGCAAGAAGGTAAGGATGGAAAAGGATGACGCTGCACAAGGGGTAAGGGAGATCCTCCCTTTGGGTCACAAAAGTGGACCCCTTGCCAAATGTAGCCTCAGACTTGATCAACGATTTGTCTAAAGGATGTAGGAGCATTTAATCATTGACTACTGGAATGCTGACACAATCAAATGCTTCTGTAAAGTGCATGTGCACCAGTGCACACAGTATGGGGAACAAACAAGATGAGCTAGAGACCTGCATGCAGTCACAGGGCTTTGATATTACTGCGATTACAGAGACGTGGTGGGGTAGTTCATGTGGCTGGAATGTTGTCATAAAGGAGAGACAGACCAGGAAGGCAGGGTGGCGGAGTTGTCCCCTGTGTGAGGCAACACCTGGAATGTATCAAGCTCTGTCTTGGGGTGGATGATGAGCTTGTTCATCAGGATAAAAGGGCAGACCAGTAAGGCTGACACTGTTGTGGGTGTTTGCTGCCTAATCAGAAAGAGGAAGCAAATGAGGCCTTCTACAAGCAGCATGAAACAGCCTCAGAGTCACGGGCCCTGATTCTTTTGGGGGGCTTTAACTACCCTGACATCTGCTGCAGAACCAGCACAGTGAAACACGAACAGCCCAGGAAGTTCCTGGAAAGCACTGATGACAATTTCCTGACACAGACAGTGGAGAATCCCACAGGGAATGGAGGGAATGGTGTGCCACTCAACTCATACTAACAAACAGTGAAGGCCTTGCTGGCGGTGTGGAGTGTGGAATTCAGTTCCTCATCCTCAGCAGGACGATGGGGAAGCAGGGCAGTAAGTTTACAACCATGCACTTCAGGGGAGCTAACTTTAGCTTCTTCAGGGAGATCTTCATGGACATTGTCATGGAAACAAGCCCTACAGGGTCCAAGAGAGTTGGTTGATATTCAAGGATCATTTTCTCCAGGGTCAAGAACAATGCATCCAAATGTGCAATAAATCGGACAAAGGGGAAAAAGAGACCTGATGGCTAAATAAAAAACTCCTCTCATTATCAAGGATAAGCAGGAAATATACAGGAGCTGGAAGCAGGGTCAGGTCAATCGGCATGAATATAGAGAGGTTGTCAGAATAAGTAGAAATGAGACAAGGAAAGCCAAGATCCACCTGGAATTAAGTCTGGCAGAGAATGTCAAGGACAACAAGAAGGGCTTTTTCAAATACATCAATAGCAAAATTAAAAAGGATAATATGGGCCTGATACTAAAAGGGAGGGGGACCCTGTTAACACAGGACAGAGAGGAGGCAGAGTTAGTGAATGCTGCCTTTGCATCAGTCATCACTGACACGAACAGCCCTCAGGGATCTCTGACCCAGGAGACTAGGGAGAAGGAAGGGTTCAAGGAAGACTTTTCCTTGCTCAAGGAGGATGGGGTTGGAGTCAGGTAAACTTGGCATCCACAAGTCCATGGGCCCAGATGGGATGCACCCACAAGTGCTGGGAGAGCTGATGAACACCAAAGCTGGGCAATTTACAACTGTCTTTGAATGTTGNATTTACAACTGTCTTTGAATGTTGTAGTGTTCAGGAGAGGTGCCTGAGGACTGAAAGGGGGCAAATGTCACTCCAGTCTTCAAAAAGGGCAAGGAGGATGACCCAAGAGACTACCAGCCAGTAAGCCTCACATCAATCCTTGGAAAGGTGATGAAGTGCCTCATTACAGGGGCCATTTCTATCCACATGAAGGACAAAAAAGTGAATAGCAGTAGTCAGCATGGATTCATTAAAGGAATAAATCATACCTGACTGANTGGGCAGGGAGGAACATTCTGAAATTCAACAAAGGCAAATGCAGGCTCCTGCATGTGGGGAAGAACAACCCTGGACACCAGCAGAGGCTGGGGGCTGACCTGCTGGGGAGCAGCTTTGTGGATGCTGATGGACAACAAACTGCCCATGAGCCAGCTCTACATGTCCTGGTGGCCAAGAGGAACAGCACTGACAGCAGGTTGAGGAAGGTGATCCTGCCCCTCTACTCAGCCCTGGTGAGGCCACGTCTGGAGATTGTGCCCAGTTCTGGGCTTGTCAGGACAAGAGAGACATGAGGCTCCTGAAGCAGGTCCAGAGGAGGACGACAAAGATGACTAAAGGACTGGAGCATCTCTCTTATGAGGAAAGGCTAAGAGCTGTGCCTCTTTGGTATTGAGAAGAGATGACTGACAGAAGACCTTTCCAATATATCTAAAGCGAGGATGCCAGGAAGATGGATCCAAGCTCTTCTTGGTGGTGCCAGGCAATAGGGCAAGAGGGAATGGACAGAAACTAATGCACAGGAAGTTCCACCTGTGTATGAGGAAGATGTTTTTACATACCCTTTACAGTGCAGGTGATTGCACACTGGAACAGATTGTCCAGAGAGGTTATGGAGTCTCCCTCACTGGAGTCATTCAAGAACTGTCTGGATGCAATCTTGTGCCATGTACCCTAGGGTGATCCTGCTTGAGCAGGGAGGTTGGACGAGCTGATCTGTTGTGATCCCTCCCAGTCTTAACCATTCTGTGATTCTGTGACTAACATTTACAAAATGATTCAGTAAGATTTACTATAAGCACAGTAGTAACTTAGTTGTGAATTAAGAGATGGCAATGTTCATACTACACTTCCTGTAATATATTAAAATCAATTCATACATGCACACACGTAGACACAAAGAAGTATATAAAAAGGATAAAAATTCCCCTCAAGTTTAGTAAAATACTTAGGTCCCATGCCTTTGTACCTGTCAACAGGTGAAGGGTTAAGCTTTGAGGGTTGAGTGTATCAGCCCAGGTCCTGTCAACAGCTTTTGGTGATTGTTCTCCAAGATTTGCAGACTTGAGGGTTGTTGAGCTTCAAGAAGCATACCACTTCGAGGGACGTGCTGGTGCAGCCTGCTGTGGCCCAGGAGAACTCAAAAGACTCTCACTTAGTACTGCTGCCTATAGGGTTGTGAGATGCTTGGCTTTAGCCTTCTCTCTCCATCCTGGCCACAATCTGGGTCAGTTGTTACTGAAATTTTCCTCAAAAAGTAACAATAGTATTGTTCCACCTGGGCTATGATTTAGACAAAAATAATGTTCCAAGGCTGTCCATTAGAAAACAGCAGTTCGTTAGGCAGAAGTTCCTAGGAATAGACTGTTCCTGATAAGCTCAAGAGGAGATTGACTGCCCAGGAGCCATTAATCAAGGTCAATGTCTAATGAGAATTCCTGAGGAGATCGTAGAGTGGCCCAAGGGGACAGTGGGGAATGCACCACCACAAATGGGCATAACAGATTGCTACTGCACAGCAGTACTGGGGATGACTGACTCACTGCAGCAAGAGAGCTTATGTAAGCAGTTAGGACATGATGAAGGCATTGTGTTTTGATATATTGCTTAGAACATGTTTGTCTCCATGCTGATTAAAGCTTTTGTATAAGTTTGGTTATAAAAGTTGACATTTTATAATGTTTTCAGCTGTAGAGAAGCACAAAACCAAGCACAGAAAATGTAAAGTTTTCATCCAAATAATGAGGATCATTTTGAATTATTAACTGAACTACAAATACAGAAAGTCCGGTGTCATGAATACTCCTTACCAAACTCTTATCTGCTTCTTGTACGTTTCTCGTTGGCAAATGCAACTGGTGAGATCAGTGGCTCTAGATTGCACCAGCAAATTCTGCAGGTATCCTGTTCACTCAAGATAAAGCACAATTTTTATCAGTCCCGTAGAAGGCACTAGGTTGAATATGTGAACTTCACTTTGGTATGCCAAGTTCACACAGTTAAAAGGGCAAGTACTGCTATAAGAGCATGTTTTGGAGTTGGGTCATGGTAGTGAATGTAATAAAGCTACTTGTTCCGCTGTGGTGTTGTTAGTTGTATGAAATGCAGAGACTTTTTCAGAAGAAAGGAGCTGAGGCTTGTCACACAGAAGCAAGGCCATCTTGAAAATTAAATCTTCAGTATCTCCCCTTGGAAAGGTTCTCCTCTCTGCCTCTCACTGAGTAAATGTGCTGAGGCTGTCACATTGATTGATTTTCTTAATCCATCTAGTCCAAAATTTATTTTGTCACTTGCCTTTTTGGATAGTATTATCTCTTGAAATTATGATAAGTTACGTTCCTTGTCAACAAAGGTAACTGGCAGTTTACCTCATTAGAGAACTTGGTTTTAAAAAGGTGAGGTTTTAGTTTCATTCTCTCCAGAGTGTCTATTCAGAGGACTTAGCATTAGGCCTGTTGCAGCAGAAAACTGTTTACAAATCTCATGTGGCTGTGGATCAGTATGAATGTAAGGACAGTCCAATGTAATGTCAGATTTTTTTCTGTTTTCAGTGGTTTTGCATAGCAGTAGTTGGTAAATTCTCTCTACAGCAGTCTTGACTGGAAGTATCCCTTTAAATTTATATTCCAGCTTTGTAAACAATTCTTATTTTAATTATAGTCTTCTGGTTCTAATTAATGTATGCATCATAGTAAACCCCTTCCACATACAGAACAATTTACCTTGCATATATGACTTACTACAGTAGAATATGTACAAGAGTATGTGTAGTTCTACTTAATTATATGTTTGGCTCTGTCGCTTAGCAATAAAAAAATCTTCCATATTAATTATGGAGGGGAAACATTTTATAAAAGTTAGCAGCAAGTGTTTTTGTGGATAAATGCTGAATAACTTTTAACTTGCTGGTTTGTACCTGCTAACACTGAACTATTTGTCCAAATGTAACTATCGTTATCATAAAATGCTGGAATTCATGGTATCTTCAAATGCATATGAACTAGAGCTAATACTTTTCAATTCACTGCAAAGAAATTCTTCAGTGTTTACATTCTGGGATGTTAAAACAGATTAGGAGGGATGTTTAATGTGACATTCTTACTTGGTTTTGTTTTAGTTCTGTTCCTTTCCCAGCCTGCCATGTGAAATGAATTTGTCATTGTTAAAAAATCTAGATTTTTATCTCGGCCCTTAAAAATTGGGAGTGGTATTTCAGTCTTTTAAGTGTATATTTTGCCTTTGTTACTCTCATCTCATCTAAATTTCTGGTTTGTACAGAGATTAATTATTAAAACATTTTGGTTTGCAGGGAGGCTGTGTAGATTCAACAAATCAGAGCCTTGCCCTGCTCCTTATGACCCTTGGACAGCGGGATGTTTCCAAAGTCCTGTTGGGACCTCTGTCTCCATATACGTAAGTTGTTTTGTTCAGTTCAATTACATAGTCGTGTTTTAATTCACTAGTTTTATTGCACACAGCTATTTTTATATATGGAAGACTTTTCCTATGGTTACAAATAGAACAACTTGTACCTGACTTCAAATGAGACAAGTGGTGTAAGTTGCCTAGAGTTCGTTTCTACATGTTAGATGAGTCCCTTACTGTTCTATATTATTCCTGTTTCTGAGAATTGCAGAGACAGGATTTATTGATGGTTCTTGACCTGGAATGTATGTGTACATCAGTTTGCTTTTTGTTGCCTAGTGTACACTACTATGTTTTCCCTAGTGCTCTCTCTGTAGCTGTGTCATTAAATGTTGTATTTCAAAGGGCTAGTCAAACTCTAAAGCTGTGGTTTTTCCTAGGAAACAGCTTAAGACTTCAGTTCATGGAGCTATGTGCTATTTCAAGGTTTTATTGGGCAGCGGAATCTTCTCTGGTCCTTCAGTCTCAGTTTTTACTAAAGCTCTGTCTGCAGCTGTTAGTTGTTCAGAGGATAGAAAGAAATTAATTTCTTATATTGTTAGTTGTAAACACGGGTTACAGAATCACAGAATCATCAAGGCTGGAAAAGATGTCCAAAATCATCTGGTCCAGCTTTTGACTGAACACTATTTCTCAACTAGACCATAGTGCTAGGTCTGGTTGTTTCTTTAACACTTCCACAGATTGTGGCTCCACCACCACCATAGGTGGCCCATTTCAATTCTTAAAAACCCTTGCAGTGAAAAAGCTCTTCGTGATGTCCAATCTGAACCTTCCCTCGTGCAGCTTGAGGCAAGTTCCTCTAATCCTGTCATTTGTTGCCTGGGAGAAGAAACTGACCCCCACCTGGGTACACCCTCCTTTCAACGAGTTGTAGAGAGCAGTAAGGTCTCCTATGAGCCTCCTTTTCTTCAGGTTAAACACCCCCAGCTCCCTCAGCTGCTCCTCATGGGACTTAGTCTCTAGACCCTTCATNTCCCTCTGCAGAGCCTTCCTGCCTTCCAGCAAATCAGCACTCCCACCCATCTTGGTGTCATCTGAAAACTGACTGAGGGGACACTCAATCCCCTTGGACAGGTCATTGATGAAGATATTGAGCAGAACTGGGCCCAGTACTGAGCCCTGGGGAACACCACTGGTGACCGCCCACCAGCTGGATGTAACTCCATCCACCACCACTCTCTGGTCCCAGCCATACAGACGGTTGTATACCCAGTGAAGAGGGCACCCATCCAAGGCATGAGCTGTTACTATAGTTCCCTGGGTTCTTCTTCTGGCTCTTCTGGTATGATCATCACGCTGGCCAACCACCAGTCCTCTGGGACCTGCTCAGTTAGCCAGGACTGATGCTACATGATACAGGGCAGCTGGTAAGTGCTTCTGCCAGCTCCCTCAGTACCCTTGGATGAATACCATCCAACCCCATAGACATGTGAGTGTCTAAGTTGTACAGCCAGTCACTGACTAGATCCTCCTGGGGTACAGGGAGTCTATTCCGCGTCCTGTACCCCAGCTCAGGGGGGCTGGTTGCCCTGCAGATAACAGTCTTACTGTTAAAGACTGAGGCAAAGAAGACATTAGGACCTCAGCCTTTTCCTCATCTGTGATGACAATGTTTCTCTCCATGTCCAGTAAAGCATGGAGATTTTCCTTGGCCCTCCTTTAGTTTTTAATGTATTTACAAAAAGACTTTTTATTATCTTTCACAACAGTGGCCAAATTGAGTTCTATGAGAAAGTGGTTAGGGAAACAGCATCCATTATCAAAAATTTAATTTATCAGACTTGCAAGTGATTTACTATATCACAGTTATTTCTAGAGACTGAGCAGTTATTCTTTAGTCAAATGAAGGGAGGTTTGTTTATCTGACAATGGCATCAAATAATAAGAGTATGAACTGTCCTTTTTCGGTTATCATGGTACCGGTGCTGTATACGTGAAAGGTACAGTACTGTGATAACTGAAGAATGGTGGTGCCATCACATGAGAGCTAAAAATTACCTAACTGCTCTTCCCAACTCCTGATACCTTGGAAACAACATTCATCAGATTTTGAGAGGAAGACAGGGAAGTGTCCCATTGCACAGAGGGGAAGTAATCCCCTGTAAAGTAAGTATTCATGTGGAAGGTTTTGGAAGAGTAGATATTAGTGTTAGAAGTGCACAGTTAAGCATATGAGACAATCCAATCACTTGTCATTGTGAGTATTTTTAAATTTTTTACCCTTTTTTTGTTCTGTGAAAATCAAGCATAGTTTATTTTGTAAGCAGGCAGAGTTCAAGCTGGTGTGTTGTCACGTCTTCCAAGCTAGGTGTATGCAGCAGGGATAAAGGTCAAGAGTACACATTTTGAAGCAGCAGATCATAAAATCTGTCATTCTGTGAGAATCTGTGACTCATCAGTCCTGTGAGGATCTGTTCTATTTGTGAGATAGAATGCAGCTTTTTATGCTGCACCCCTATGCCCTCAACTAGGACTGCTTATAAAGGACTGGTATATTTGGCTCCCAAGCAACTCATTTGATACGCAACCTTATGAAGTAAATTGCAGTACTGTCATGTTCCACATCCTCACCTACTCTTTTCTCTCTCAGAGCTGTGACATCTCTGCATTTAACATTTACACCCTACAGAATCTGAAGCTATTTAAAAGTTATGTTATGCTAGATTGGCTTCCCTGTCCAGCATAATATAGGATGAATGTGACAGTTCAGTTGGCTGCTGAGACTATCACATGGGAACGAAGTACTTTGGAGTATGTCCATCAGAATGAGGAAATTTGAGATTTTTGAATTTTCATGGGATACATCTGTTGCCTCAACTAACGATGGGGGGTGGAAGGGCAGGCAACACCATGAGCTGGGCTGTCCTGAGTGGCAATGGGGCTACCAGGCTGTATGACCAGCAGCTATCTGCATTACCCCTTTCTTAGCATCCGTATTTCACAGAAGTAAGTGCCTTTCTGTCAAGCTGAGCTTAAAACCAAATGCAGGGTGCTGGCCTTGCCACTAACTCACAGAGGTTAGTCTGGCACAACAGACCTGTCTGCATGCAGGTGGATCAGCAGGAGCCAGTGATACAGGAAGGACAGCAACAGGAAAGCCTGAGTGCCTCAGTCCTTGGCTTTGCAAGGGTTTAGGGGCTTCAAGAGGTGGGGTTAGGGCGGCTCTGCTCAGCCAAGCTGACACTTTTAGTTGTCCCTCTGACTGGGGTTGCCTCCCCCCGCCCCTTCCCCCAGGTCCTCAGTCTGTGTCCTTCTTGGAAGGTCTCTGGCAGGACTCAGGAGAGCAGTGCTGGGGTTGCCAGTGCTGCCAGGCAAAGCCCTGTGCAGGCCCCAGGGCAACTGAACCAAGAAGGCATTGCTGGTGCACAGGTCTTCTCTCACACTGGTCTATTAGTTGGTTGCTTTGCCCAATACATGAAGTTCTTGTGTACTTTTTGGTAATCCTTAGCAGGCTTTGGGGAAAAGACAGCACTTAGATAAACAGGCTTTTTACTCTTCTTGTTGTTGTTGGCTGTAAGACCTCCAGCGTGGCTCATGTAGCTGTCCCTGCACCTAAGGAGCAGTGTTCAGCTTTGCCTTGTTCTTGCCTGAACACACAGCATAAATTTTCAGCAAAATAAAACTTCTTTGTACTTTTCACCCCCTCCCTCAGTCCTTCAGCCTGTGCCTGTGTGGTTGGTACAGCCTGCACTATTATTTGAGGTGCTCACCTGCGACCCAGACCAACCTCAGAGCTAATACAGACCTGCCTTCTGTCACGTACCCCTACCTTCCTGCCTCTTTTTCTCCTATTTTCAGGGCTCATACTGCTTGTGCTTCTACTGTTACAAGGCAAAACTGTCCTTTTGCTGCTTCTCCATTCTCCCCTGATGCCCCCAGGCAGCCTCCCCTTCGCTTGCACTCCAGTGAGCCTTTCCCATGTACACAGGGGCTGATACTCTTCTCACTCTGTGTTTATTCAAAAGGGAGAAGAGGCAGAGATGCAGGGTAGCCCACCTATGTGCAAAGAGAGGTGTGGTCTGAACTGATCCCATCCCACCAACATGTTGCAGAGTTTGCTGATCACCGTTTAGGATTTTTCCCTGAGTCTCTGGCTCCACACTGTTTCTAGGATTTGTACAGTTTATTCTGTGCCCTCCTTGCAGTTCAGCCTTCCACTCCTGCTGTTTTGGGCTTGGCTGCTTTCTTGTCACACTGCCAGAGCCCTGTGAGAGGACCCAGCTAAGGAGAAGGCTGATACAGAGTTTGTTGCCTGTCAGCTTTATTGAAGCAATTACGCCAACATATGCCCATTTGCCTATTATAGCTGCAACCAGAAACCTTGAAATTGCAGAGGCACGGAAGAAAGGGTATTTTTCAGTTCTTTCTTTCAACTGTTCCCGTGTTTGAGAGATGAGAGTGCTGGTGTCTATTCTGAGGCAAGTTAGCAGTCCAGGAAGGTGCAGTAGAAAGTATACATAGCATTGGGAACAATGTTCCCACACTCACCCTGCAGAGGTATTCAGCAGATTACCCCGGAGATAAATCAGATCATCCCAAGCACACACCAGTATAGGTAAAGAATCCTCTCTTTTTCTGGGTTCTGCCATTTTCCTGTCTTCCTGTGTATATATCCAAGTGCAGAAGCAGCAGCATGCCCAGCTGAAGTGTATAAAGCAATTTTGCTCCTGCAATTTTCATTGTACTAATTCACAATTTCTGTGAATAGGAGGTGCCAGGAGGCTTTCAGAGGTCTCATGTCACAGAGCAGACAGGCCTGTGCTTTTGGTCTCCTGCTTCCCATTTTGTGGGTACTTTCTCTTGATATGTTGTAATGATGTTTGTGTGATTAGCTTGCAATTATGCTTTCAGCATGTGGAGCAGACAAGCCAATGTGTGAACTGGATGCCCACATTCCCTTTCTTTAAACTGAGAAAAGCACATACCAATTGCTGGAGGAGATTAAATCTTAGTTCAGGACTGCAGACTTGCTTGTGGCCATGACTGGAACAGTCCAAACTTCTGTCTGGAGCAAATATTAATTTTCTTTTGTAATCTTTTGGTGTAATTCCTTGTTCCCTCTTCTGGAGAAGCCAGTAAAAATGTTTTCTTGGCTGTTTTTGGTTTTGTTCTTTTTTTATAGTTTTTTGTTTTACTCACCCTCCAGTCAGTGTTTGTTTAGGATCAGTGTGATTGTTTAGTTTCTTTGTGCCTTTCTTTCTGAAATGATGAAAGGATTTTTTTTTTTCTCTGAAAATGAGAAAACAGGAAGAATTCTGAGTCTGAATATAATTCTAATGAAACATTTAACTAAGAAGTGGAGAAGTTAGTAATACAAATCAAACACATGCTTTAGGATCTCTCTTGAAGTTTGCACCCAACCTTTTGGCTATCCCTGTTTATGTTTTATTTATACTTTAAACATTGGGCAGGCTAAAGGAGGAGAGTCACAGGTTGGTGTGGAGTTCATACAGCCCTGATGAAGAGTCAGCATCAGGAGTAAATGACCTTGCGTGGCTACATTTCTCTCCTTTCTTTGTTCTTCCCTCACCATTTTGTCTTGCTGTATTACCAGCCATTCCTCTCTGCTTATACAGAGAGTGCAGAGGTTTCGGTAGGGGCCACTAGGCATTTCTGCAACACAAGTGAGAACAGTGTTTGGAGCTTGTAGCCTTGTTTCTCCGATTGGACTAAGCAATATTTTTGTACTTCATTCACCATGCACATTGCTGGAATCTGTGTTACTACATAATGCTAAAGGGCTTTCTGTTTTGTTTCTTAAACTGTGTCATTTTCTCTCTCTCAGAATTGAGTTTCTGCGACACCTGAGAAGCTTCTTCCAGATCATGTTTAAAATTGAAACAAAGACCCCTGAGGAAGAGCACATGGGCGGGGAGAAAGTCTTAATGACGTGTGTTGGCATTGGATTTTGCAACCTCAGTAAAACTATAAGATAAAAAACATCTACAGACTTCGTGAAAGACAGAAAATGCTGCAAAGATCTAATAAAATCTACCTGTCTCTGTACTTACTCTGCCATAGGGAGACCTGTGATGATTCCAGTGTGGGGGTACCCAAGCTCACTGCATGTAAACAATAAAGCTGACTTCAGACTATTTAGATCTGTGCTATTTATAAATGCAATGTCAGTATTCTGTGCTGCTTGGAATGGCTCTCTGGAGTCTCAGCTGACTTGGGAGTCTTTGCACTGTATTTCACTGAATGGGACACAAGTGCCTCATGTCACTGTGCTCTCAAGCCTTAATGAGGTGAGTGCTCTGGTTTAATGTATTTACTGATTTCATTTGTAGCTTTTTCTGGAAGGTTTAGATGGAGAGGGGGGAAAAAATGACCAAAACAAGCTTTGCATTGCAAAACAAATGATTACAACGGAAATGTTAGATTCGTGAGGTAATTGCACAGATAATATTAGCATGAAAACAAAAGTAAAGGTATGACAGTAATTCTTTGTTTATACATTGCGTATGTGTAGAATTTGTCAGATGCTCCACTCCTGTTTACATTTACTAAATTCACAGAATCACAAAATAGTCTGAGTTAGAAAGGACCCAGAAGGATCATTGAGTCTAACTCTTCAGTGAATGGCCTATACAGGGATCAAACCCATCACCCTGGCATTATTAGCACCATGCTTTAACCAGCTGAGCTCATCTCAGGGCTGCAGTTTCACAGGAAGAATAAAATATCTGTCTGTTATTTTTCCTACTGTTAGAGTACTGCAGAAGAGGTCACAGCCTATACTGACTTATTTTAGCCTCTTTTGCAGAGATGGGCATGGGAGATGGGCACCCTCCATGACAGCTTTTGACCTACTACATACATTCTTTTTAGGTTTGTGTCGCATGCTATACATGTGGTTCACAATTAGTTGTGGAAAGTAGCAAAAATAGCTGTAGGCTTTGAATGAGAAAAATATATTGTTACACCATCATATTCTGTGCATCTGCTCCCTTTTAAAAGTGCTGATAATGCTGCATGGGCACTACTTGGATAGATAGATACAAAAAAGTTTCAACTAAATAAATATTTACCCATGAAAGGCTTTTGGTAGATCCCAGGCAAACCTGTTCAAGTTAAGGCTGAAGTCCTGACACAAGGGAAGAAATTTATATTTGACTTCAGACTGTGTGTCTGGTGGAAAATAAAACTGTGTCAAAAGCGGGTACATAGAGCAGATACTAGTGACTCTGTTATAATGGTTTTATGAACTTTATCTGATGCCACTGTGAAGTGGGCATTACCTCTGTAGTATAAAGAATGCATATTGGACCCAAAAAGGACTTTGACAAGGGTTCGATATTTGCTTAGTGTTTTGTTAACTATTGCAGGCCATGTGAGTAATTTTTTTACTGTACTTTGTTCTTGTTGCAATCTGTCAGACATGTTTTGGAAAAATAAAGTCTTTTTTTCCCTAAATAAGGTTATATTTCCCTTTAAAGCAAAACAGACAACTGGAAAAAAGAAAGCCTGAAAGTCTTTTCTGAGCCCTTCATAACATAAATGGCTATCTTGAACTGACTCATTAAAAAAAACAGCTTTGGGATTTGCCAGAGAGGGAGGCAGGGAAAGGGCAAAGCCATTCTTATAATTTACTATCTTTCCGAAATTTGACTTGTAGCTGAGGAAGCTCTAAATAAAACAAGAGGATGTGAAATAAAATAACTTGACTGTATTTTTTTACATTTCAAGTTAAAAAAAGGTATGTAGGCATGAAAGAACTTACTTTGCTCCCTTCTGTCACTATGTAATGAAAATCCAGAAATTATGAATTAGAATTACCCAAAATACAAGGAGCCACTGATCCAAAAGGTGAAATGTACAAGCTAAAATTAATAGCCACTAGAATAAAAATATAAAGCTTCCATTAATTAAAGATTCAAGTTTGTGCCACAGCTCAGATTTCCAAAATTTGCCTAAATAAAATTTGGAAGTATTATTACAACTTCAAAAATGAAAAGCTTTATTATTTTTAACTATGAAGCTGAGAATTTTTCCAAATGTTCCCATTGCACCTGGCATAGAGAAGGCAATAAGTTGCCCAGGCAGCAGATTCTTCAGCAATAATTATGTCACTCAAATACCTGTACTTAACCTCAGTGTTAAAGCTGGACTGGTAACCCTTAGCCCTGCTGCAAATTGCATAACTCTACAGCACAATGCTTGCTGCAACTCTGAATTTTCTTGTTGCTTTACAGAGAAAAAGGTATATGAAATAATATGTTTTTCCATAACATTCACTCTCTAGAGAAATATTAGCAATTCCAGAGGAGGTTTTAGGTGAGAGCTTTCTTAAAATTATTTGGCCTTCATATTCTGGGAAAAGTACTTATTAGAAGGAAATCCTGCAGATAAAAGCTGTTTGTTTATCGGCAAAACAGCAATTAACATCTGTTTTGGTGGTCTGATCATAAAAGCAGTAAGAAAGTTAATTTTAGAGCTGGACAGAGGAAATCTTTTGTGAAAAAAATGCATAGTGTTGGTAGCCACAGACTTCATGGTAAAGATGATAGTTACTAGGAGACACGTCTCTCATCTCAGTCCATCCATGGCAGAGTAATACTCAGTTAATTTAAATTTTACTTTTAAAAAGTGAAATTCAAATGATAAAAATAATTTGAAATGATTAGCTGTACATGAATAATCCTGTACTCTTTGAACAATCCATGAGCAATTTAGTTTATCACTCTGGATGAACAGCTCTGATCATAGAATCAGAATGGTTTGGTTTGGAAGGTACTTTAAAAATCATCTAGTTCCACCATCCCCCAACCAGGTTGCTCAAAGACCCATTCAGTCTGGCCTTGAACACTTCCAGGCATTGGGCATCCGTGACTACTCTGGGCAACCTGTTAGAGCACCTCACAGTACAGAATTTCTTCCTAATAGCTAATCTAAGCACACCCTCTTTCAGCTTAAAGCCATCACCCCTTGTTCTGTCACTACATGCCCTTTTAAAAAGTTCCTTCCAGCCTTCCTTTAGGTTCCATTAGGTACTGACTGAAAGGTGCTATAAGGTCTCCACAGAGTCTTCTCCAGGCTGTACAAACCCAAATCTCTCAGCCTGTTTTCTTAAGGAGGAGAGGTGCTCTAACCCTTGGATCATCGCTGTGGCCCTTCTCTGGACTTTCTCCAAGAGGTCCAGGTCTTATGCTGGGGTCCCCAGAGCTGGATGCAGCACTGCAGGTGCCAGTCCCACAAGAGTGGCAAGTCACAGTGGTGATGTGAAAAGTATTTGTAAAATATGCTTTTACCTTGCATCTCCTGCCAAATTTGTACTGCCTGTTGTCAAACTTTCTTCTATGGTGGTATGATTGTAGTTTGACTTCTGTGGTTATGTCAGAAAATTTATGCTAACTTGCTGTAGGACAGCTTCTGGAGTTGAAGAGATTATACTGGAAGCAAAATTTTCATTCCAAGCCAGTGCACTTTACCAAAGGCATTTGGCTAGAAGCCAGTGCAATAACTCTCTGGGGAAGTACACAGTAGGTAAATTAGCGAGGCCAAAACAGTAAGTACATGGTTGTCTTGCATAAGGCTTTCAAAATCATGTTTATGTTCCTGCCAGAGCATAGATACTTTCTTTTTTCTTCCTCTTCCCCATGGGTGATACGGATTTTGTTTCAATCCACAGAGGCGTAATTCTCTGCTTGCAAACTCTGACATTCACATCCCTGTTTCTCAATCATACTCTTGAGACAGAAACCAGAGATAAAAAAACAAACA
>VWZQ01003751.1:36525-49868 GCA_013397015.1 Myiagra hebetior | reverse complement strand
TTTTTTTTTTTTTTAGTATTGTATGGCCATCTCCACACTTTTATTTTGTATGTCTGATGTATGTCCACTTCTGTTTAATCTGGCTCCTGAGGGATCCCAAGTGAGACACACAACTGTCCGGGCAACTCTAAACAAAAGAAAAATATGGAAGGAGCATTTTTTGCAGTTACTCCTTAGGTTTTGGTAAACTATATCTTAAAAGATCATTCATGATGGCATATATAGAGTCTTCCTTATGCCTGATCTATGAGCAATACTGAAAAGCTCTGAAAAACACCTATAACCTGTTGTCAGTGAGAGGGATAAAAAGAAAGTCCTGCAGGGAAGAGAGCGTGTGGGCTGAACTGTGTGGTGACGGCATTGTATGAGTAACAGGAGTAAGTCATGCACTGTGTCAGAGCATCACAATGTCCAAATAGCCCTTGGACTAGATAGAAATTGAGTTGTGACATCGTTACAAGACAGATCTATTAGGGTGATTTGTAGTAAATCTGTAGCAATAGATGTCAGGTGTTAGTGCTAATCTCTTTCCTGGAACAGTAAGATTATGTATATGCAGTAAGAATAGTGCCCAGAGCTGTATTCCTTGTGTATTAGAGAGTATAGAAATAACTGTGTGTGCATGTAGCAATAAGGACACCCACAGAGAAAACCTGGTTTAAAGTGGTATTGATCAAAGATGTAGCCACAAGAAAACAAAGGCCATATAAACTCTTTACTGGAGGGTAAACAGTGGTTGGGTGCCCGTGGAAATGAAGTAGCAACTGTTCTCCACAACTGAGCACAGAGCTAGGCTGTCTTTGCACATTTGTCCTCATGCTGTATGTCTGCCACATTGTCACTCCCTCTTCTCAGTACCAGTTTGGCCATGTTCCTGTGCTGTTCACACAACAAACATCAGTACTCCTCCAAGAGTGAGCCCATGGTGAAAATCTGTAGGGCCTTGTGGAGATTGATTGATGTGAGGTATCTATGGACAAGATAGTAGGATTAAAGGATCCAGTGATCATCACTACATGTCAGTGACACATGCCATTATACAAAATGCAACAGGCTCAGGAGGGCACCCATGTTTGCAGGATGCCTCAGAAGTTACACCATTTAAGAACAAATGCCTTACTTCTTCTCACTCTGTTTTTAACCTGCTGCCACCTTGCACCTTGAAAGTTACATCTTTTTTCAATCCTAAACTGTCTCCACGGATAAGAAAAAAGTTGCTTTAGCAACTTTTTGCATAAATGTAGATATATTTTTTAAACTTTTGATGAATGTAGATATATTCTGTTCCTTAAGACTGTAGTTCTGAATGGTCATCCCTCAGCACATCAGGACGGAATTTTCTTTGCATGTCTGGAAATACAGTTTTGATTCCATGTAATGCACTAAACATCCGCAAGATTCATCTAGATCAAAATATGCATGAATTTTAATTATTTACTCTTTTTTTTTTTCACATCATGAAAATGGGAAAAAAAAGAGAAGAAAACGCCAGCCATATTGGTTTGTGTGTCAGGATTCAGAAGGTGCCTGAAGCAGTTAGGCTTCCTTAGAGATTTGTTAAAGTATTTGTATTTAGAAACACATCTAAACATTCAGAATGTGACTGCAGGAAAGAATTTCTATTGCAGAATGTTTTTGAGCATTGATTGTAAAAATCTACTTCATAATTCATGCCACAAGTTTATTATCCACTATTTTCACTTGATTTTTGGGACATAAGTACTCTACATAATATGTTTTCAAAGAACACATCCACAATGAATCAGGGCTAAATAAGACAGACTAGGAAATGGTATTTCTATTTCTTTTGGAAATGTGTTTGTCAGGTTTTTAGTAAAAATACTGTTTCTTCATCCTTCACCATTAATGTTAGCAGCAAGTTTTGCCTTGAAAGAGTGTCAAGATCCTTTTCTAGAATTTTCTAAGCAATGATGCATGAATTCAAAGTGAAGAGTTGTTTTGAAAGGTCTGTCTTTTCCTGCGCTATGTAGAGCATCTTAGAAGAACAGGCTGTTAGACAAGCACAGGCTTCTTAACAATTTCTTACTCAACAAGAGGGTGAGGGGGGCTAGTCTAAAGCTACACCACCAGAAGCTGGATGTGGCCGCTGCCTAAAAAGGTTTTCTTAATTTTAGTTTAAAGTACAAATAAAGAATGAACATCTGTTTCAGTTTGCAGAGTTAAATAAGCATTGTTAGCAGATTTTTTTAGAACTTGAAATTTACAGTAAGAAGCAAAAAGAGAGTGCAACTAATAGCCAAGGAGAAGCATATTGCAGAATGTTACTATCCTTCTTTTCCCTCCTCCGTCTTACAAGTTTGCACAGAAGAGAGCAATTTTGGTCAGAAATTGTTGAACCGCTATTGAGACATTGTAAGGAAAATAGGAAATCACCAAAATCCTCACCTGCCTGACTGACACATGGAGTGAAAACTATATTTATGTTCATGGCATTTTCTTCACTGAACCACTTTCAAGAAAGAGCTGCTACGAGAAAACTTGTCTGAAACTTCTCTTTTCACACCTTTCCAGATTTCACTTAAGCCTCTCACTGATTTTGTCTGCCTTATGTCTTCTCCAGACAATAACAATGCTATTAATATACAATTTGAATTGTTAATGACAAGTCATAGGCATATAAAAAGGTACATCATTTGCATTCCTGTAATGTAATTCATGGCTTCATGCATTTTTATTCTCTGTTCCAGAGTCTGTGTTTTGGAGAACTGCTTTTGAGCCAGTGGTAGTGAAGAATGAAGTGACTCATTTGTATCCCACAGGGAGCTGGACTAGAAAATACCAAGATTCACAGAACCCCAGGTCTGTGCGAACATTTGCTTCGCTTTATGATGGCTATAATCTTGTTTGGGCTCTACAGGCCTGAATCTCCCTGGCTTATTTTTGCTCTTTTTTTTTAATGTTGGTTTTCGTTTGAGGGTGGTGGGTTTGTTTGTTTGTTTGTTTGTTTGTTTGTTTGTTTGTTTGTTTGCTTGCTTGTTTTGGTGAAGTTTAGTTTTTTTCCTTTGTTTTGTTCACAGAATTTGTTTGTTTTGTCTACCTCTAAAGACTAAATTCTGCTAGTTTTACTTGAGAAAGCTTTCCATTGTAGTATATCCCTTCCTCTGCTGATCCCTTCTCACTCCTCCTGTTAGATCCACAGTCTTTGCTCTATTGTACAAGCTGGAAGAACAGCCTCCACCATGCTGCAGCAGGGCTCTGAGTTGCTACATCATTTCACTTCTCTGTTCCCTGTATGTACAGAATCCTCTGCAGGCTGTCCCCTTGGCCACTCACCCAGACAGCTTCCTCTCTTTTTTCCACTGGTCACTGATCTGCCTCACTACAGGGGTTTTCATCCAGGGTTTCTGAAGTGGAAGAGTGAAGAGACAGATTGGATTTCTTCTAACTAAATCTGCCCTAGTAGTTCCTGCTGTTGAAACAAAGCATTGTCCTCATCTCTTCCATCTCAAAGGTCTCCTTGAAGGCTTGCCATTTTGAAAAGCAATGGTCTTCTGGCACAATCCTCAGAGTTTTAAAGTGGAGCAAGAAAGCAAACTAAGTCTAACATCCAAAATCAAAGTTTTTTGCTGACTGGCACTAACATGCATGGACTGCTTTAAAACTGGTGGACTACTATGGTAGTAAATTGACAATGAGCACATTCTTATAAAGTCCTAAGTCTCTAAATTTTATTAGATAAAATCTTGATATAAAGCTCCAGTCTTATGGAATTGAAGGACCTTATTCTTTTAGGACCTTCTGTTAAGGAAGCCAACCTAATGTTGTGTCTGCTTATCAGTACTGTGGGAGTTTCTGTCACTACCTTTCCACTGGTGAAAAGCCTTACAGCATTTCATCACATAAGGTATCTACCACTGCTACTGCAAAAACTATCTCCAACACGAAGTCAAGGTTAGCTTAAGAGAAGGAGTTCTGAGGACTAGATACTACTTTTTATCTTCTTGCTTTTCAAGAAGCTGTGCAGGGAATAAAAGTCACAAAGATATAAAAGCACAGAATTGAAAAAACTAATGTAACTGTACTACTCTTTTAATTATATGTTTATATTTAAAATGTTTACAGTTATTTTTAAACATTGTTCTTTAGCCCACTATAATTTTATAGGGAATAAAAAAAATCCCAACCCTTACCAGCATATTTTTGCAGCACTAGCTCATATAACAAATCAAGAAACACAGATGCTAAGAACAGTAGTTCAGTAGATGTATCTCACCCACCATTCTCATGGCAATCCACTTCTTCTGGTGTTACTGCAGCTGCTAGCCAACTATTAAACTCAACAAGCTCTGTGTGGGGCTTGTTAGTTTCACTTTTGGGGGTAAGCCGAACAGTGGCAGTTCCAAGTAAAAGCAGTTCCCTTTGCAATCTTTTCGATTTGCTTCCTCTGCCATTTACAGAATGGTAACCTCTCCATAGATGAATAGAGTATTTATTTCTGTTGCCTGCTCCAGCATCTCTTAAGCACAAACTGGCTCCTGTTGTCAAAATTTCTGCTAAGCAAAAATATCTCTCTCTGGGTTTGCTGGTAGCTTTAGGCTTTCCATCTATGGCTGACTCAATTCTGTAGCAGCAGAGGAAGCAGAATAGAAGACATCCAAAACCAGGAGGGTTGAATACCTGTGACTCATCTCAGAGAGCTGGGTTTCCTCCCCAGGCCTAGCTGTGTTGAAGGCAGTGCCAGGGCTGCAGGGTAGTCTTGTAGCTTCTCTGGTCCTGGGAATGCCAGATTCAACATTGCTCAGCATTGAGCGAAAACCATGACAAATAGCTTTGCTTCGTTTCTGTGGGTGAGAACTAGTTGTACTCTTTGAAGCAATTAGATAAATATATCTAATTGCTTTGGTCCTTCACATGAAAGGTATCTTGGGAATGACGCACTCTGAAGCTACTCCCTGGGAGGTTCAAGTTAACTCCTCAGGTCCAACTACCTTGACAATATCTTTTATAACCTAAGCTTTGAGGAAGCTTAATCACAAGGGATACATATTCTTTGCCCTAGGGAGAGCTTTTGTGCTTTCTTCTGTACATGTGCCTCAGTGTCAGGGGATACTTACTGGAACTGCTTATCTAAAAATCTCCCTCCTCCAAGAAAAGGAGTTTGTGGAAGCTATTTCTAGATCCTGCAATGTTCTCCCAGAGAGCTCCAATATGTGGTTTATTTCCATTACGCTATAAAGAGTGGAACAAGGAATCAATGTTTTCAAATTTAATAGCTGCTGGGTGCTTTTTTTTAATAAAGGAAATTAAAACCGCTGAATTTGATTTATTGTTTTAATTACAAAGAAAGATCTTTAACTGATCTGACTGGAATTCAAAAATAAGGAAGGAGAAAAAAAGAGCAATTTGACATGCGTTTGGTGTTGTTTGTACGAAGGTAACTACAAAGCAATATTGAAAATTAGAAGTTAATTTAAATTATGTAGAGTCTGATCCCACAATTAATTAATGAAAGCTGTGTTACCCAAGTGGTGGCTTGTAGGACAGGCCTCTCTCTCAGAAGTGCCTCTTAGCTGGTTTGCAGAGGTCCATAGCAGGGTATCTTTTTGAATCCAGACCAGGAATTTACTTCTTTATGAAACCCTTATGTTCCTCCTAGTTTCAACTGAAATTGGTCAAAAGATTCAAAAGCAAAACATCTATGCTAAATACACCTAATAATTTATTTTTAACACAAAATATTGTAATGTTACAGTTTTGGCAGTATGCACATTTGATACCAACACTGATATTTAGCTTTTTCCTGAAGTAACTTTTTCAGAAATACTGATAAAGCAAAGGGTCTCATATCCATTTTGAGCAACCATTGCTTAGCACATTTGAAGATTCAGCAGACTGCATATTTTTATAATTTTATTTCAAACTGGAATAGGTTTCTATTTTAAACTCTGCTCATCCTTTTCCAGGACTGTGAATCAAAACACAACTTGCTGCTACTGTGTACTATCAACCAGAAGGAAAACAGAGTAGAAACAAAAGTGAAATTCATTGTCTTTGCTTCATTGTGAAATATTAAGATGAAAATACCATGTGGAAAAATTAACTACAAACAAATTAAATTTTTCACTTTGAATTTACTTTAAGGAGTTTAGAAACTTCTAGAATCAGCTCCTAAAAGTTTATTGCTTGTGTATTTGTGTGTGTATATTAAAGATTCTTGCTCTTACAGAATCATAGAATGGTTTGGGTTGAAAGAGACATTAAAAATCATCTAGTTCCAATGCCCCTGACATCTTTCACTATACCAGGTTGCTCAGAGTCCCATCCAACCTCACCTTGAACCCTTCCAGGGATTCAATATCTGCAATTTCTTTGGGAGCCCTGTTCCAGCACCTCAGTATCTTCACGGTAAAGAATTTCTTCTCAATATCTAATCTAAACCTACTTCCTTCAGTTCATAGCCATTCTGTCCTGTCACTACATGCCCATGAAAAAAGTCTCTCTCCAGTCTTCCTGTAAAACTCCTTTACAGGAAGGTTGCTAAAACTGGAAGGTTGCTATAAAGACTCCCTGAAGACTCCCTTCTCTTCTCCATGCTGAACTCAAGAGCCTTCATTACGGTCTCTGCTGATTGATGTGAGTACAGTAGGCAGTTAGGAAAATGTGCAGAAAAAAATACACTGGGTTCAGTTTTATGACATTGACTTCTGTATGGAATCCAAGTAGCTTAGTGGTTGTATCTTAAATGTGTTTCAAAATGAAAAAAAAAAAAAAAAATCATGAAGGTTGAGCTCTCAAGTGAGGAAATTCCAAAACTTCAACAGTTGACCTTAACAGTATTTTTGTTACCCCATTGTGTTATCTTTTGTCCTTTTAGTTCTTAGCTGTATCACACTCACATCCTGCTACACTAAAGCAGATTAAATTACACAACAGATTAAATAACACAAAAAGAACCCCAAACCCAACAGGATGAAACATTACTGATGGAAATGAATTTACATAAACATTAACTTTTGAGGCTTCCTGACTTTCACAGACAGGTAAGTGTTGCCAAACAAGCGCAGGAAGGTTAACTTTCCATAATAATGCATGGTAAAAGAATCTGGACAGAGATACAGTTCATTGGATTTAAAATCAGATATTATTAATCGGAACATATTTAACTTCTAGAAACATTAATTTTAAAAATCCATAACAGATGTTCTCATCAAAATCTCCATGCATGTCTTAAAATGTAGGAAAAAATTCTAATATATGCACAAGTGTGAAAACACTATTCAAAGAACAATCTTACTTTCCACAAACAGATACCAGGTCATTATGCAGTTCTGAACACTGTACGTAATGAAGTCCTGCAGAAGGTATTCGCATGAGCTGGACTGGAAACCTGTCATTTTGCATTAGAGTACTTCTGGTCAATTTCTGAGTTCCTTTAAATATCTGGAAACTCCAAGAACGAAGAGAGAAATATTAGTTTGTGTATATGAGGGAAGCAGGCTTTTCCCCATATTTGACTAAGATAAGAAAGGCTGAGGTGATTTTGTTTTGATTTTTCAAAAGAAAAATGGTCCCTACAAAATCTGTTATGAGGGGTTTTCAATCTAGTAGACTTCCCTACTCCCATGGGACGTTCAAAGACAATTTCTTCGTCGTAAGTTATTTTCCTAGTGACAGGTAGACCTGGGAAGGCGCTTTAATTTGTCTTTATTATGAATATGAATACAATTTGTGTAATTGTAGAATTGAAAACCTTTTGAATTTTGTGGAGGGTTGATCCTGGCTGGATACTAGCTACCCACCAAAGCTGCTCTAACCCTCTCCTCCTCACCTGGACATGGGAGAGAAAATATAGTGAAAGGCTCATGATTTGAGATAAAGTCAGTGGGAGATCACAATTACCATCTCAGGCAAAACAGACTGAACTTGGGGATTAATTGAATTTATTGCCAAGAAAATCAGAACAGGATAATGAGAATTAAACCAAATCTTAAAAACGCTTTCCCCCACCTCTCCTTTCTAGCTCTACTTCCTCCCGCAGTGGTGCGGGCAGAAGGGGAAGGGGGGGTTATGGTCAGCTCATCACACGTTTTTTCTCCCAGTGCTCAGGGAGAGAAGTCCTTCCCCTGCTCCAGCGTGGGGTCCCTCCCACAGGAAACAGCTCTCTCTTAATTTCTCCAGTGTGAGCTCATCCCACAGGCAACAACAGCTCTCCATGAACTGCTGCAATGTGTGTCACTCTCTGACGGGTACAATCCTTCAGACACAGCCTGCTCCAGCATGATATCTCACAGGGTCACAAGTCCTACCAGGAAACCTGCTCCAGTGTGGGCTCCTCTCTCCTTGGGTCTGCAGGCCTCTGCCAGGACCTGCTGCAGCACAGGCCTCCCATGGGGTCACAGCCTCCTCTCAGGCATCCACCTGCCCTGGTGTGGGGTCTCCTCCAGGAGCTGCAGGTGAATTTCTGCATCCATGTGGTCCTCCATGGGCTGCGGGGTCACAGCTGCCTTACCATGGCCTGCACCACGGGCTGCAGGGGAATCCCAGCTGCTGTGTCTGGAGCACCTCCTCCCTCTCCTTCTTCACTGATCTTGGTGTCTGCAGAGCTGTTCCTCTTACAAATTCTCACTCTGCTCTTCTCTGACTGCAATTACATCTGCCCAACAACTTTTTTCCTTCCTAAATATGTTATCGAAAGGTGTTACTGCCATTTCTGGTTGGCCAAGCCTTGGCCAGCAGCATGTCCATCCTGAATCCAGCTGACACTGGCTCTACCAGACATGGAGGAAGCTTCCAGCACATTCTGACAGAAGCCAGTAGCTCCCCCATTACCAAAACCTGGCCATGGAAACCCAAGACAAATTCATATATTTTTGTATTTAGATATCAGCTAAGCACAGAAGATACCCTGCTTTAAAGATGAAAGGGAAAACAAAGCAAAACAAAACCTATGCAAGCGAAAGTTGATGAGGAAACAAACTGTTACTTGATGGAGGCCTGGCATACTGATAGACTCCTGAAGCATTTGTATTGCAATCACTAGGACTTTTGACAGCAGAGCCACTAACAAACACTGCAAGCTGAATCTGCTGTGTCTATGCTTGAAGGTTCTCCCTCAGCCTCAGGCTGCAGATTTATTAATTTTGTTTTATTTCATTTCATTCTGTTAGCACATTTTGAGGAGAAATACAGACTTACTGACTCTTTCCCTCACTGTGTGGCACTAGTATACCTAAATGTTTACTCTGACACTAACCAAAAAGTCACAGAGTGACTGTAAATTTGTGGTTCCCTGTAATGTCATTTATACCAAGCCATTTCCCATCAGTGCAATACTGCATTTCAAAAGTTTATTTTGAAGTTCTATAGTTAAACCAATTGCTTGCACTTAGTTGCCTGCCTGCTTCTTCCAACCACATAACTGTTGGCTGCACACTAGGTTTTATCCTCTAATAAGAGAAAGGCACATGCTCCTTAAAAGGAATCCCATGCTGCTGCTCCATTGTGACTCAACAAACTTGGCAAGAAATTAATTCATTCCATTTCCATATCAGATCCACACCAACCTGTGCTGAGCCACATGGATGACAGTGTTCAAAGGACTGGAACATTTAATAGAGCCACAAGTGGTGTGGAGATCAGTGCAGGCCTTACTATTCACATGAGGCAATCAGCTTCATTAAACAGTAAATAAGCAAATAATTTAATCTTTATTTGCAGAAAACCTATCAGAAACTACTGAAACACACAAAACTGGAACAATTCAATTTGAAAGGTACAGATGAAAATCTCACGCACTACGTGTAGTTGACTTGTGCATATACTGTGAATATCGGTAAGAAATATAGCAATACTGCTATGCAATCCTTTTTTAATCCAAGTTTCAGTGCCACTGAACATCTGGCACACCCATCCCTCACACAAACCAAGAATCTGTCACGCAGAGCACTATTCCTCATCACTGCAGGCTACAAAGCAGCCTTCTATGTCTTCTCCTTGTATTGTTTGGAGGGAATCCCGGAGAGCTGTTGGAAACTTATCCAGCTCCTGGAAACTTCTAGGAAAGGAAACGGCAGTTTTGGACACACAGGGAGCATTACCTGATCCCATTCCTCTGGTTTACAGAAGTCATTGCTCTGCATTAGTCACTGTAGTCTCTGAGTGCTTTTTGCTTGCTCAGCATTTGAACTAAGGCCTGTCCTGGTAGGGCTTTTTCCATGTTTATTTGGGTTTTTTAAATTTTTTTCCTGTGGGATTGTTGGGTGATGCAGCATTTTGTACTTGACCAAGAACACAGTGAGCTGTTGGAGAACAAACTGATAAAGAAGCGCATCTTCCACCAGGAACAGCAATGAGGGTAGAATTTAGTGTCTGGAGAAGTACCTTTAGCATTCTTAGGTATATGTTCCAAAAGCCATCTTTGCAGAAATGCACTACAAAAGGTATTTTTACATATTTTCTACTGTCTCTCAGAGGAACAGGTGGATGGATGTCTGAAAGGGGACAATCTCGTGCTTGCTGTTCAGGCCCTCAAGGCCAAGAGATGGCTTTTTTTCCTAAGTTATATTTTCCCAAAGGGAATGAATTAGAAGTGTGTCTTTTTGGGAGCTGAGTCACATACAAACCTGTGTTTACAGGTGTTTTTTCTTCCATCCTCCTCCAGGAAGGAGGTAATCACTCATATGACTTCAGGAAATAGGTTTCAGAGAATGACTATAAAAAATGAAAACATTTCCTTTAAGAGTGTTCTTTGTGCCATATATTTAAAGGAAAAGCATGGCTTTTTAACCAAAATATGTTTTTCTCCAAGGCAGGGCCTACTACACAAACAAAAGGGGAAAAAACATTATGAAATATGTACTAATTAAACAGTAAGAATTTTGCATCCTACTACAAAAGGAGAAGTTAAATACATGCAGTCTGACTTCATAGATTTGACTTCAATAAGTAACTTCCTCAGTGTTGTCATTTGCAAAGGTTTTGCAAATAATTCCCTAATCCTGAACAGAGAATATGGGTTCATTTTAATTCCAGCTGAAAGTGATAAATCAAAGTCCAACTATGGGAATTTTTGAAGGAACTACTACAGAACTATTTCTGTAATTTTCAGCTTTTTAAACATGAAAATGAAACAGAATCTATTTCCTGGCCTGCACACTAATCCCAGAATTTGGAACACAGAAGCAGTCAAATAAGTAAAACTAAGACTTTTACACAGATGGCAAGTTTGTAACTTGCTTTGAAAACCAAACTAAATTTGAAGCTGCTACACCACCTGTAGAAATCATGTTTTGTGTGTAATTAGTGGTATTTTTGTCCATTATTTGGGGATATGTTTACTAATTTCATTGTTTAGCATCCATGTTTTTGGATTCTGTGGTTTTGCCTGTGTTACTACACTCTACACGAGGGTATTCACACAGTGTGAATATGCAAAATGAAGTCTGTGAACAGTATGGAGATAAATGATACTTCAACTTCCCGCCACAGGTTGACACTTGTATCCAAGCATATTAACATGCAAATGTATGGACACTGTATGATCATTTAGCAGAGAAAAAGAAAAGGGAGTAGTTTAAATGGTAGTTAGATGCAAACCTGAGATGTTCACAGTTTTTGAGTGCAGACGCCTTTTAAAGGATTCGTTAAAAATTGACGTAGTAGCAAGAGCTCTGATGAAAGTAATGAACAACACTGAACTAGTGAAAAAGGATATTTCATAGGACAGTACTGTTTCTTGCTACATTATGCTAAAACGTGTTTAATTATAATAGAAAACAAATAAAAATGCCAGGTATCATTAGAGAAGCTGTAATGTTTGGAGTCCTAACACAGACTGGACTTTCAAAATCCAATCAAGTGATAGTGTGATTTATCACTCCAGAGGCTGAGGAATTTTTCAGGTCCAACTACACCTGACCCTGACAAACTACTGAAACTTAACAATATAAGGATTTGCTATCTATTTCAGTCGAATTCTTTGCATTTGCAGGGTTCTGTCCAGGGAGATCTTGATGAACAGAGTCTCAAGATACAGAGTGAGCACAACCGATGTAGTACACTACTCTCCTTACGAGTCTTCTGGATATCAGTGGCGTATTAGGTAATTATGTTTGGGAGGCATCAGAATACTTGTATTTTGGAGTTTCTTTCCTTTCCCTGCTTGGAAGAAGTTTTCAGTGTCAACTGCAGCATGTTTGTGCGAGTTTTCCGCACTGCAAACTGGGAAGAGACATTAAATATGAAAAGCAGATTATTAGAGGAGGTAATAGCACAGAAACTTTCTTTGAGATGAAGGACTAGATATTATAGAAGAAAACATGCTGTAATTTACTTTATTTCAAAATCACCAGGTATTCTTTACACTGCACATTCAAAAAAAACAAAGCAATGTACCCACTGATATAATTTCTAGTTCTGAAATGGCCTAGATTTTGTTTCCTGTGAGATGATGTTATAGGTCATACTCTTTTCTTCTGTACAGAGCAAAAAACCATGCATCACATCATAAAAATGACAGGGACAAGATTGTCCTCAAAGAATTACATTTTGACCAAATTGCTAGCTGACATGTAACAGCCTGCTTTGAAAGCACTGAATGTCATGAGCATGAGTCTGTGGGCACTCTGAGACTCATTATCTATCAAACTTTTACATGGCTTTTTAGTTCTTCCCTGTCCCAGCTTGTGTTTTTCTTTTGTCTAACAGACAACCCGGTTCCTGAGCTTTCAGGTGAGGCACGTTAACTTGGCACGGACAAGAAAACAAAGAACAAACTCATCACACAGGAAGTAACAGGAAGAGTGTGCATTTCAGAAGTCAGAACTGTGCAATAAATCCCAGAAGGTGGGACAGAACTAGCACACACACACTTTGCTTAAAAACACCCGTACATTTTTTCTTCGGCCCAGCTAACACACTCACTACTGTGCAGCCAGACCGCAGCAAAGACGCGCTGCTTGTTTACCAGGGCTGAACAAGGCCAGATCTGTCCCTCACACTCGCCGGTCCGATGCCCTTCGCCTCACTGCGGTCCAGCTTTCACCTCAGCGGGCTCCTACAGACGGAGACTTGAGAGAGACAAGAAGCCCTTGCTGCCCACACCGACTGCCGAGCAGGCAGCAGGGGCAAAGAGCAGCCCTCGCCTGCTCGGCAGCGGTTCCGCTTCTCGCACCAACAAAACCCCCGTGCCCTCTCTAGTGCCGACGGAACCTGACAGAGCTCCAGACGAGTTTCGATCACGCTCTCAAGCACATTTGTAACTCTTGGGGATGGTACAGTGAAGGGCCAAGAGCTGGACTCGATGATCCATGTGTGCCCGTTGCCCTTTCCAACTCCGAGTACGCTGCGATTCTGTGACGAGGGGGCTGCCGCCTCCACGGAGA
>VWZQ01003751.1:21200-36160 GCA_013397015.1 Myiagra hebetior | reverse complement strand
GTTGCGGGAGAACTTCCTCGCGAATACTTATTTGTGACGTTAAAAAAAAAATCTCTTCGCAGAAGGAGGGCAAACAGTAACGAAACCACATTTGTGGTTTTTCTCTATACGTCTCTATTGACTTTTGCTTCTGCGTGGGGAAATGTTCCGTTAGGTGTGGGTTGTGGATTAATGGATTTGATTAATTTTCACAAGATAATTTCTTTTTCTTCTTCTTTTTTTCCATTTTCCTTTATTTTTTTTTTTAATAAGAAAAAATTTCAGATAAGACTTCCTCAGATTTTTTTTTTTCGACCGAAGTCTAATTAGAACCTGATTGTGACATTGTCTTCAAATTTCTCACTTCTGCAGTCAGTGACAGGTGAGAAAATAACACCTTTCTTTGGTTATTTATAAATTGTCTTATGCTGCGAATTATTGACTGTATTCCTTTTGGTTGCTGGACAGAAGGAAACTTACTTGGGGAGATTGTAATGGCTGTTTACAGTTTTGAGTGTAATTTTGCACTTGATCATTAGTTGCTTAATGATCAGTGTTTCTGACATCTTAGCTCTGTAAATCTTATCAATTTATTATCTGCTTCATTTCTTCTGTTGCTAGTTACATGTAATGTGTATGTAATTTAGGTGAGAGAGAAGTATTTCTTAAGTTTCTGTTTTATGGAAAATTAGTATTGACAGAAGACTGTAGAGAGATTCTGTGCACACTTAAAATAAAGGTATTTTGGATCAGGTATATGGATTAACCTTTTTTCCTTCCCTGCATCTCGGTCTTCTTAACTGATACAGGGCTAATACTGTAGTGATGTTCTTTGGGCATGCCCATTTTTCTTCCCTTTTTAGGGTTGGTGGCAGTAATTTGAGGATTCAGTAGAAATACAGTAGCCACTACTGTCTTCTGCTTGATGAGTGTGCATCCAGAGTGACTTCCATGGTGTAAATCTAGAATTTTGAATTAAACAACTTCAGCATTAGTGTATGAAATACCAGGGGTTTTAAGCAGTGGTGCACTTTCCAGAGAAGCCCTTAATTTGAGCTATTTACAGAGATTTTCATTTTTGTAAGTGCCAACACCAGCAACATGGGGAAGTAGTATTTGCTGCTGGGAGGGGAAGTTGTAATGAGCAAGAAGTACATGGAATGCAGAAAGCGGTCCAACATACTTATTGGTCAAATCAGACTGACTGGAACTGCAGAATGGAAAATGAAAGGAGGCTGCTACTGCTTTTTACTTGGAGCTGTTCGAAGTGATGGTTAGGCTAACAAAAAGTTGAAATCTCTGTAGAATAACCATTTCCAAACTATCTGGAGATAATGTTACGCATGACCACAGAACAGTACTAAAGTGAATGTTACTGCCATGTTGTACTAGCAGTGGCATCATCTTTCTGAAGTTAGAAGAAAAGCAGTTGCTGAATGAGGTTGTTGCATTGCCATTGGTCTCTTTTTATCTCAGCTCTGGGGCATTTTTACAGTATAACCTTATGTAAACAGAAAGCTAAGTAACAATGATTGCAGTTACAAGAAATAACCTGAGATCTCATTTGATAGATCCTTAAAAGGGAAACAAACAAAATTCAGAAATGTATTAGTATCAGAGACAGTAATTAAATTGTGTTCATTATGAATAGAAGAGTATCAAAAGTTACAAAACTTGCAATTAAAAACCAATTAACAGAACTGACCATGCAGTAATAAAACGAGTATTTGTTCTAAAAAAAATGGTGTTCTAAAAAAAACCAAATGGAAGAAGGCAACCAAAATCTGGTGGCTTTTTAAGAAAAGTAACTGGAACTTTAGGTAGGAGGTTGAACTAAATGACCTTCTGAGGTGCCTTTCAACCCAAATTATCATATCCTAGTGCTCCTGGCTTTTTTTCTTCAGGGTAGCATTTTTATTGTAACACACCTGCTACTTTTTACCTAGGTTTGCACGCAAATGTTATCACTATATTAGGCAGTATGCAGTTATATTTTTTCATTTGATTTAATAGAGCTGCTGTTTCAAAGCTTCTTACCCTGTCTGTGCACTGATTTTGGGGGGTTCTTTAAGTATTCATATGTCCCACGGGGTTCTCAGCATGAACCCAGTAAGATGACTAATATGAGTAATACCAGCATGATCTGCGTCAACATTTGGGCTCATGCTTACGTTTGTATTTCTTTAACTTGTTTCAGATGAAATTTCTTTATTAAAGGGTGAATGAGGAGCTTTCTTGAATTTCTGAATGTGAGATTTTTGAAATTATTCTGTAAAATAGATCTGTCTTTATGCAGATGTCAAAAACAGTACAAAAATGTGAATATACAAAGAAGCTTCTTCACAGTAGTTCTGCTGAAGGAGCTGTAATCCAGTTTTATTTGCTGCATACAAATAGGTGCTCTCTGCTGCGTACTGTGTTCATCTAGAGAGTGCATTGTATGTTTCACTTAAACGGGTTCTGTGTGTCTCAGTATAGTGAGAGCTTCAAGGTACAAGTGCAAGGTAGGTTGTCAGTTGCAACTGTAAGATCAAAGAAAAAGGATGATGCCTCACTCAAATGTCAAGCTCTGTGGGTTATGCAGTACTGGATGCAGAGAGGTCTGGTTCATATGGACAATGATAACTCCCATGTGTTATGTAGAATGACCTGCCTAGAAGGCAATTGTCCATCTAATCTTGGTTATGTAGTTACTGTATCACACAGTCAAAGCTGAATCTTTAAATCTGATTTGTAGAAAAAAAAAGTCCAGTCTGGTGTAGACAGCTATTGATTTAAAAATCAATAGAAGCATTGTCCTTTTAATGAGGTGAATTGTCTCTGCATCTGTCTTTGACAATGACTTCTACAATAGTATTACATGATTCTTTTTGTTGTTAGTAGATTGCTTTTAATCATGGTTGCACATTTCCTTTTATTAGGAAGAGGTGTTAGCTCTTGATGCTTTGATTTTCTGTCTTCTGTCTTCTTGGTTTTCTTGGTTTTGTGTGGTGGTTTTTGTGCAGGGGTGGGGGCAGGGGGTATATGTGTGTGTATTTTCTTTTTTCTTAGAATCTCTAGTATTTGTTCATAGCTCGTACAAATCTATGAACTGATTTTGTTTTTCTGTGGTTTTTGCGATGTCACGAAATACAACATTCCAGGTGAATTGAGAATGTTTTTAATACCTTCCTTCTTTTCATCAGAACACTTAGTTTTTCTTGTCTTGCATGTGCCTGTATTAAGAGAGATTCTGTTGAGCTGCACATCCTGGGAGTGGTTATTTTATCTGCTTACATTTGCCTTAGAATTTAATGTCATGTAGAGTTACTGCAAGTTATTCTTTCAGGGGTTTATTATTTTGTGTTTGTTGACATCAGACATTATCTGTCTTCTGTTTTTTTTTGCTTGGCTAGCTCTCAGTTTTGATCCTGCTCAAGTCTCATGTAAGCTGGTTATCACCAAAGTCATTTTTAGGCTAGGACTTTTGAAAGTGTTTATGTGCTTGCATAAATATGTATGGTGTGGTATTTCTTGCTCTGCATGCAGCCCCATGTGGGACCTTTTCTGATATTTACCCCAGTTCTTGATCTATGTGATGTGAAGTTTTTTATCAACAGTTTAGTGGAGCTGATTCAGCTGGTGTTACCTTTATTGTTCTGCTTATGTGCTTGAGCAGTTGCAGTAGATTTCAGGACATAAGAAAATCTTTTACAGGTGTTTTAAATAAATGGATTTATTATATACATGTTCAAAGTGCTGTGATTAAAGTTATTTGCATGTATAATCAGAATTTTAAAAATGCTTCTTCCTGTGACTTCATTAGTCTCAAGGATTTTTTTTTTTTTGTAGTATTTAGTGAGAGTAACTGTCAAATCAGTTTAAATCAGTTTTTGAGACCTTTTTTGCACAGTCTATATAATCCTGTTCACAAGAAACAATGCAAGAATTTTGAGTGTTTTTTGGCGGGCGGATAATATCTTAGAGGAATAGTGTTAGTGTACAGGTCTAGTATGCTTTAAATGAGTATTTTCCATCTCTGATACCCATTAGTCTTGCTTGACTACCAGGGTTTCATTGTTACGACCAAAATGTTCATCAGTGTTTGGTGTGTCATAACACTGGCAACATCTTGGGCTTCTAGCACTGTCAGATATTTCTAAAGTAAGAAACCCTTTGCCTTCTAAATATCCACTCTTAATACATAAATATGCAGTACATTTGGTACCTGTATTTATCAAACAGTTTTTAGAGGCCTCAGTTACTTAAGTGCATTTAGATTGTGAGGCCTTCTAATTTCAACATGAAATTATGGGATTAGTTACATGGATTCAGCTATGGAAGTATGTCTGCTGGTGCTGTCTGAGTTGTGTATTAGGTAAAAATTTGACTGGGAGACTAATGCAAGGGCATTTGAGGGCAAAGACAATTGGGAAACAAACATTAATTCCTAATAAAAGAGGGGTTTATAAACCATGGAGATGGAATTATAAACCATGAAGTCACAGAGACCTAAGAATGAGGCGGAGTTGGAGTTTCATGATGTGTATTACTGTTCTCTGAAACTGTCTTTGTTCTCAAGACTTTTCTTTCCTTAGCCTCTCACAAACACTGGAATTTGCTGCTTCCTCCGTTGTGTAAACACAGCATCTTTTTGTGGGGCTTTGCTGTAAACTGTATCACAAGTGACTTAAGTTGAAATTAATTTTTTATCTCATTTGGAACAAGTGGCATGAGGGAAAGAGAATGGACAGGATAACTTCTTAAGCTGGCTTGCCATGTCAGAGAAAATGTTGTGTAATCACATCCTGGATAACCCCAAAGATGGACTGAGATACAAAAGAAATGTTGGGTTCCCAGTGGAATCGGAGGGCACTGGATTGCACAAGACCCAGATCTTCAGCTGTGGGCAGTAAAGCATGTGTCAATCCAACAGCTGGCTCCCAAAAGACAGACTTTGGAACTACTGTAACAACTGTGTAAATAGGTGCATGGTTATCTTTTAATTGCCATATACCTGGGTCTTCATAAACTTTTGTAACTATGTTCTCTGTCAGGCAGGTTGTGAAAATGTACTTCTGGTTACTTTTCTCCTAACCTGGTTCTTCTGGTTTCTTCTTTAACTGAAGAAACCAGAAACCTTCTTTCTTCAGTTAAAGGTGATTTCAAGGTAGTTGGCTGACATTAGGCTATTCTACTCCTATGGGTCTTTTTGTCCCTAAAACTGAAGCCTGGCACACTAAGACCGTATTTTGGACATTGAAAGGGTGATGGAGTTGTACTGAATTTCAACGAGTATTTCATAAGCATGCTTGCAGAAGCTGGGGAGAAGCATGTTAGACTTAGGTTTGTGATAGCAAGAATGCAAAACTTAGTAAAATGTGTAGGCGTTGTGCAAAGTGGACATAAAAATGAAATGGAATCTTCACTTTTCATTGTTACGCATTGGCAGACCTGAAAGCAGTGTGATGAAATGGTTGTGCATCAAAGTGGAGAATAAATAAACCGGGGGATTTATTTGGCTGAGGTTTAATGAGATCACACCAGTATCAATCAGAACCAAATGAATTTGAAGCTGTGTTTGCAATATAGTTGTGTGTGTGATTGTAACACACGTAGGTGTACCTGACCCCGTTTGTCTGTCAGCAGCTGGAAGCCACAGCAGTGTAAACTGTACGACACTGAAAGTTTTGCGTGGCCTTTGCTACCCAAGCTGGTTCAGGTGTATTAACAGTGTTTGGAACGTTATCTTTAGACTGCAGCACCCTTAAGCTGTGCCATAATTTTCTTGGGCTTTGGTATTTTTTCCAGGTCTTTTTCCAAAGAGCTCTGCCACCTGCTGAGATTGCTGTCTTACTGTCCTGATTTCAGCCGAGACAGAGTTAATTTTTCTGCAGTAGCTTCGAGGGGGTGGAACCTGGAGCCATGTGGAAGTGTCTAGGTTGTTATTCTATACCAAGTACTTCATCTTTGCTGTTCTAAGTAGGGCGCTCTCACTTCGGGAAAGAAGAGTGTGGCTTTGGGTTAAGAAGTGTGGTGGGCAGAGGGAGCCCTGGGGCCTTTGGGGAGCATTTTGCATGTAAATCACCCTCCTTTGTACACTTTTGTTACTAATACTGTTGCTGTTACTGTCCATTTTCTTATCTCATTGCTGTTTCCAGTAAATTGTTCTTGTCTCAACCTGTAATCTCTGACTTTTGTCTCTTTTCACCAGAGTGGGGACATGGAGGGAGCAGCTAGGGTTTCTTTTTAGTGGGAGTACTAAATTGGAAATACCATTCCTAAACCATGACATTTATCAATAATTCTGCCAGTCAACCCACAAAACTGAATTTTAAACTCAATTTAGAATGCACAAAATGTTTTCAGTTTGTTTTCTGAAAAAAATTTTATTATTTGTTGATTTTTATGGTGGTTCGGTGAGTTTTGACACGTAATTTTTTTGAACTCATGAACCTGAGATAAAAATTTTTGAGTAGGTTGATAATACATGATGTCTCTTTTTGTAGTTTAAATTGTTAAGCTGTGATGTGGTTCTGCAGTTGTTATGACTGTGCAGGGTGGTGAAATATTATTTCTTAGTCACACTTTTTAGAAGGTTATTTAAAGTTTGTCATGACTTGGTATTACAGCACGTTAATCGCATGCCATAATATGCTAGAAGGCATTGACTGTCTAGTTTCTTGTCCCTGCAGTAGCCTTGTGGACTGTTCAGCCAAATTCTGTGAAAGGCCATTGAGCAGCTTTATAGTTAGATTTTTTGAAGCCGTTTCTGGAAATACAGAAAACCTTTAATTTTGAGCAGCGTGTAGAGCACTCCGTGCTTTGTGTTAATGTGTCAAACTACTTTGCTCCTTCTTCAATATCTGTAGTGTCTTGGATAAAAAACTCATTGTTTTGAGTTGCTGCGATGTAGCTGAAGTGTTCCTGACTGAGAATGCCTAAGGGGAAGTGACCTTGAGTGCCCTTTATCATGCAGTTAACGGGTTAAATATCCATGAAGCCAGGAAAAGTGATGGCCCTCTTCCATGCTCAGGAGACAGGCAGAATGGAAACAAGAGCATGAAAACAAGAATGTATCATCCCTGATCTTCAGTGGGCAGGCAGCTAATAGAGATTAAAAGGATTTCTTTAAATTATTGTTTGTTCTAAAGAAAATGATTTGGAGGTTATAGTTACAATTCTGCTAAAGCCTAAATTTAGTCAAATAATGTAACTTTTGGTTAAAGAGAGATATTGTAGTATAGAACTACAGACTAATTTAGTGAGGAGGGGACCTCAGTTGGTTTCTGTTCCAAAGTTCTGCATAAAGCAGGGTCAGTAAGGAGGTCATAACAGGCATGAAAGCTGTATCCAGGCAGGTCATAAAAATCTCTAAGGATGGAGACAACACATCAACTTCTGGGCCATCCTCTAGATGTGAAACTTTATATCCTCTCTGAACATTTTGTGTTTCAACTTGCTCCTGCTGTCTCTTGTCCTGTGAATGGAGGACAAGAGCTTGGCTCCATCTTCTAAATAACTTCCATGTTGGTACTGGAGAGTGCTGTTAGGCTCCCCCAGTCTCTTCCAGGTGGAATAGACCCTGCTCCCCAGTCTGTCCTCATAGGGTCTGTGCTACAGCCTCCAGCTGTGTTTGTGGCCTCTGCTGTGAACTTGTTCCTGTTTGCCAGTGTATTTTTTTCCATTAGTGGAATAGGGCCTAGACTCAGAATTTTAAATTCAACTAAGATCTGAATATTGGCAGATTTCTAAATAAAAGCCAGGACAGTAGGTGGCCAGAGATTTTCCAACAAACTGGGAATATAGTCTTCCTCCAGTATGGGTAAAAATAACCATACAATAATAAACTATAATTGGTCTAAATCCTTGAAGGATATTGTGACCAGAAACAGGCTGTTCAGCTCATGTAGTTAACTGAGCTTTCATATTTAATGAACTGCACAGGTTGAAAAATATAGTATGTTGTGATAAATTTATTTGGTTAGCTAACATTTCTTTTTAAGTATTGTATTTAATAATGTCAACTGTAGTTTTTTTCTACAGTATCATATGTTTTTGTTACATTTCAATCTTAGAAATGCAGTATGCCAGCAGTAAGTCAAAAATTACTATAGTTGAAAACTGTAGGCAATGTGCTTTTTGACATAATGTAATTAATTAGAATTCAAATTCTAGATTAGACTCATTAAATTCCATTTCTTCTTACATAAAAATGTGCCATGTGTCTTGTTTAATTAAAAACATTAGTGCAAAGAACTATTTGGCTGCTTCAGTGATTAAACACGTGGTACAACAGTTTAAAAAGTAAATGTGCAACATGAGTGTTTTATATTAAATGTTCTCTTTAATTTCAGTCAACTTAAAGAAGATATGTGTAATTTGAATAAATAAATTTGTCTGGCCATTAGATTGCTGAGTACTTAATTACACATTACATGTATAATGTAATACATAATACATGTATTAATATTTAGGAGTTCGTGTTGTTTTTAATTTTCTCTTTGAGTCTCTGCGATTCATGGACTGTTAAACCAGGTGGAACTTTTGGAGTGTTACCATCTTTTGTTTTTGTCAGGCCATTACCCTTCAACCTGTGGTGACCAGTGTGTTCGGTTTTGCTGGAATGAATGTCTTCTAGAACTAGTTATAAGGGTGTGCCAGTGCAGTATGGTTCTTTCATCAAGCTGGATTCCTGTGTACAAGTTCACAAGTCAAGTTTTAGTATTTACCTTTCTTAACAGTTGCTCTGTAATCTCATTGCTTACTAATAAAGTTAATTGTGGAATGTGGGTTTCTTCCCTTGAGGAACATAAATATATCATGGATCTGTATGCCATTTTTTTACATCATTTCATGATGTCTAAATTTGTTTAATAAGGGCTTGTACTAGTGATAATATTTGTGCGTAAATCTTTCATTTCTTACTAACGTTTGCGCTTGTACTTGAGGAGCTGAATATATATGTAATGTTAGAACACTTGCCTTCTGTTTCCACTTCTTTTTGGTTTATATTGCTTTTTAAATTTTGTGTGCCTGCCTCTTTTCAAATTATAATCACCTAAATTATTAGGCTGCTTTCTTAAATATTAAGGGGAAAGAAGTAATTTTAAGAAATCCCATTGTTAAGCAGAGTAACATCTTAATAATTTCTCCTATTAGAGAGAGGTATGTTCAGAGGCAGTAAACATGCAAGAATTATTGCTGTGGTGATGGTGATTATTGGTTATTGGTTGAAACAATATTTTTCTTATTTCTGGTTAAGCAGAAAATCTAATTTCTCATCTAGTAGTTAATTCACATTACAGTGATTCTAGAATACTTACCTGTTGTTTGGTACAGAATCTTTCTCATCTAGACATAATTTCCAGTTACTCATTTAGCCTTTAGAGGAAGAAACTAAGCAAACAAAACTGCTGCACATCCTCTTGCTGTCAGGGAAATAAGACGGGAAATTTTTGTCACTCTTGAGTGATAACACTCAGAGGAGAAAAAAAGAGAAACTAAGGAGAGAAAGTATTAAAGCCTTCCTGGCAAAAACATACAAGATGCAGCAACAAGGTTAAAGGGACTTGTAGACTTATTTGGTAAGCTTACATAGCACGTAGTAGAAAAAAAATTTAAATTGTAAAATGTGAACTTTCTAATATGAACGATACTGTACCACACACAAGATAACTGTTTTGGACTTANAGGTTATAAGCATAATACAACCTCTAAATGGTTGTATTTCTAGTGTTGTAAGAAAAGGAATATTCATCTTTTACCACAGCAGCAAAAATACTTTTGCATTCCTTTCTCACAGTAGTGAAGTATGAGGTCAATTTACAGGCAGAAGAAGAAACTCAGTAGGATTCTGGAAATAAAATGGGCTTAAAGTAAGGAGAGAGCAAGAATGTAAACGGTTTTGTCTCATCCTCCCTCCAGATGCCTTTCTGTTCATTACCTTCTTACTGTGTCTTTACTCTTCTTTTTCAGAACTTTTCTGTCATGTTCAGCCACATCTTTCCTGTTGTGGCTTTGTTGCTTTCTTACATTTCTTCCTCTGGTCCCATTAATAAAACAGCCATTAGCTGTTCTGCTCCGAATCAAGTAGGTTTTAAGATTGCTTTCTGTACTTGACAGTAGTCAAGGTCTGACCTACTTGGAATCAAACTTCATGGCCCCAATCTAGCCAAGTATTTTGTCTTTCAGTTTTCTTTGCTGAAACAAACTTTTGTTTTTCTGGATCTGTTGTCCTCAGATTTGCTAGAGCAAACTCCCTCAAGTTTTGAGTGCCTCTGGAGAGAAAATGGGAAGAAAATAAGATAACCAAAAAGCACTTTACAGTGCATAAAATATGATTATATTTGCAAGCTGGGCTAAGCTATATTAAAATCATCTTTGGGTTGGAAAATTGGTTTTCAGTTGGAGAAGAGCTGTTGCTGGCTTTGAAGAAGAAATTAGTTTTGATTTGTTAGTGGAAAAAACAAATTGCTTGTGAAAAACAGGTTGTGGAAAGACTAAGTTCTGTTAGTCTCAGTGGGTAAGGGTGTGGTATTTTGATTAGAATTTCTTTTGAAGTGTGCAAAAGGAAAAGTATCGATATTTTGTCTGGAAGGAAAACAGAAACTGGCAGGTTGCTTGGTAGTAGACTGGATGAGAACTGATGTTTAGTCTGAATATGAGGCTAATGATAGGAAGTCAAAATGTATTATAAATGAGGGAAAGAAAATATGACACATATGACAGGTACTTGAGAAGGTGCAAGAAGCCATGAAATTAGTTCAGTTGGTTAGAGCATGATGCTAGTAATGCTGAGCTTGTGGGTTCAGTGCCCACAGAGGCCATTTACTTAAGACCTGGGCTAAGTGATCCCTATGGGTTCTTTCCAACTCAGAGTATTGGTTCTGGAAGTTATAAGTATCCTTGCTTCTTTGACTGTGAAGTGTCACAAAAGTGAACTGAATGTTCTGTGAGGGTGTGGGTAGATGAGTGGATCTGTATGGAAATGCAGAGAGGAGGTGCAAGTCCTTGTATGTGTCTTTTTAACTTTAACTGTTACTGTACATATTTAATTATTCCAGCAGTAGTAACTGTTGGAAAATACTGTGTAATGTCAAATTTCAGTGAGGCTGCTGTGTTGAGAGGGGAGAGGTCCTTTGTGATAAGACTGGAAATGGTCTTTTATAACCTCAATAGAGACAATTGATCTATGAAAAGACTGATGCTTGTAGGTGTTTGAAGCAGCTGTTCATGCTGTCTGCAATAGCTATCTGCAGTTTTGCTCACCTTTGATTCACCATGGTTGAGGGCCAGACACCCTGGCTGTATCTGAGCATTAAAGATTTCATTATTTAAACTGAAATTTTCTCTAAACTAGTGTTTATTTCTGCAGAAAATTCTGTATCTTACATACGTGTGTCACACATTCCTTACTTCTTTTTCACCAATACTTTTTTCGTTTCTTGACAGGGCAATAAGCAGAAATATGTATTTCAGATTGTAGTCCTTCCATTATTTAGGCCATGTGATGTAATAAAGTAGCAGCTTAATAAGCCTTTTATTTATGACACCTCTGTCTACTGACACAGATCATGTACAGGATTGGTTTTGCAATTCTAATTTGTGATCTCTCCTTTCCTGTTTGTTCCTACATACTTTTATTTTAAAGTTTTGTTTTACCTGTGGAATCGATGAGGCCCTTTTGAAGTCATAATTAAAATATTGGATCACTGTACTTATTCACTGGCTGAATTGCTACATAATATAACTGTTTGTTACTGAAACAACTACATACCCATAAGTACACTCCTGTAAATGCAATGTTTACTGTAAAATGTTATACAATTCTGTTGTTTTTATGAGAGGGAATCTTTAGTAGCGTATCATTGATCAGTCATTCTGTATTTTAAATTATGACATGCCTCTGTTTTATGGAATATTGGGGTCAGTTCTAGATAATGATTAGAATTTCATATGCTTTCACAATGTGATAGAACATTTCAAATGTATTATTGCTAATGCTACTGTTTCTGCTAACTTCAAAACATTTGAAAAGTGCTCTCGGTGTTCAGCGAGTAGATCATCAAAATGCTACTTTTGGACTAGTTCACACGAAGTCTGGCTTTAGCAGATCTCATTGTATGTTTACGGCCATACTTAAACTGTTAAACTGTGTGTGCAAGTAGTGAAAGAAAGGCAGGTCAGCTGTGGTTGACACAGACTCTATGTGGGAGTTTCAGTTTGTTAATTTGTCTGTCTTTTCATTGTTGTCCTTGTAACCTGAAAATCCTAGTTGACTTAAGAACATCATGTTTACTGTCAAGACTCCTATGATAACTAGACCATTTATTTGGAACAGATACATGATATCTAAACTTGATAACAGCAACATATCATTTGATATATGCAATGGTGTGTTTCTTCCACACAAAAAATAGAATATAAAAAAAAGCCCTTATGTAATTTTTAGCTCAATAACAGTGCTGGAACTAATGACATCTGTAATCTAAACTTCATCACAGGCAGAAATGAAGTAATTTGCAGTGCAGAAGTAAGAAACAATTTGCAGTTTTTCTTTGTGGCAACACTACCTGTAGTGATTACATGAAAATGAGTTTTCTAGAACCTTTTTCTAGATATATTCTAGATTTTATATACATTTTTAACTTGTTTCCCCATTAGAAGTCGTTCTGTTAGTGTTGCATGTTTGCAGATAATCCTGTCTTGTAAAGTTCAGTTGTCACATAAGTAGCCTGATCAATAATTTCTGCTTTCAATGTATTAGTTAAAATTACTGACTTGACAGCCGTTACACAAGAAGACACTGAAGATTATCAACTCCAAAAGCAACTTGCATGCTCTTGAGTGATAAGGAAGTGGAATACCAGGGAGAGCTGGCTCTTTTGTCTTCTACCAAAAGAAAAAAGCCCCAAACCTCCCTAAGGGGCCGAACAAGTTCCTTTGAGGAGTCCAGCTGCTAGGAAAGGAAGGAAGAAGTAGGAAATTGAGAATGCCCAGAATAAACAAAGGAAAAGGAACTTAAATTGGGGAACTTTTTCGAAATACGGAATAGAGCAGGGATATGGAATAAAGTGGAAAGAAGAAAAGCAGGTTTCTTTTTCCCCTCCTTTTTTTCCTTTTGTCTTTTTCAGGGCAGGGAGAGGGTTATGAGGTATAAAAGAGAAGGGAGGAACTAAACCAGAAAATAAATGGAGGGGAATTTAGCTCCAGCATAGTTATAGTACTGCTGGACTAAAGGCTCAACTCGAGAAGTATTTAGAGGTTTTGCAGGACCAGTACAGGCAATATATTTGCATTTGTGTGGTAAAGGGAAAAATATTTAACCACTTGCCCAAGCTACTGCATTAAAAAAGCTTGTGAAATGAAGGGCCAGTAAAGGGGCCCTCAGCAGCTGAGCAAGGGCAGTACAGAAAGGACTGATTAGAGAGCAACTATAGCTCTAGGAAGACATTTGAACTGCATATGGGACTGCTTAGGATTTGTAAAAGGAATAAGATGTAACGATATTTCATCTGTTTTGGTCATAGTGAAAAACACACTTGTTTCAGTAACATGTCCATTCACCAGGACTGTGGGCTCAGGTGTGTGAAGCCTTTGACTGTCCAGTTGTACCTGCCATATTAATGAATTGGCAAAAGTTTCTCACCCAATCTATTGGTTAGTCACAAACACATAAAACAGAGTGAAAAGGAAGACAACCATAGAAGTGTTTCTGGGTTGGTTTGGTTATAGAGTAGAATTGCTAATATGTTGTGGTAGGCAGCATTAATAGGAAGGGGTTTGGCAAGGAAGGGATGAGAAAGTGCATGGGAGCTTACTGTCACTCTTAACACCTCCTACAAACAAAGCTTATAAACAAGAGGAGTGAGGTCCTCGAGCAGAAAACACTGAGAAGAGAGAGGGGTTAAAAGTTTGGAGTATGGACACTTTCTTCCACGTCAAAGGCCTGGCAGACATATTCTTGGGGGGCTCCACAAGATGGGATTTTCAGTGCTGCAGTGATCCTCTTTTGACTGAGTTGAAGGACAACTGAATTAACTGGAGTTGAGTACCATAGATGAAGAATGCCAGTAGGTTTTTATTTGTTATTGTTTTATTTCTAGTACTTCTGCTGCAGTGAGATGGGGCGGGCAGTAAACTGACAACATTATTGCACCTAGTTGCTCAGTATTGTTATGGTACTTGAAGTAATTAAAAGAAATACTGTTTTAGAGATAAAACATGTAGGTGGCTTTCATCAGAGCAAGGAGTCTGTTACTTGATTGCATTCACTATAAAGGTTCCTAAAATACTAAGAACAAAAGAATAATCATAACTGCGTGTGTGTTTATGGCCATTGAAGTTGGCTTTTAAAGAAATGTTTTGAAGTGCTTTTAAAGATGATCTGCATCTGGATCATGTTTTCTCTGTTCCTGTGTATTTAAAAATAACCAGACACCTATATGCAAGAGATTCAGTGTTATCACTAAAAAACCTGGTTTTTGCTCTTTTGGGATTCAAGTTGAAATTTATGTTAGATTAATATGCATACAGCAAGTCAACAATCAAGCATGTTAGACTGCCTAATCTGAGTGAGCCGCAACTTGTTTAATTTGATTTCTAATTTTTTTCCTATGCAGGTTCAAATACTGTTTTACTTCTTGGGCTCTCAGTCAAAGCCTTATTAAGTAAAAAAAAATTATTAGAATTCATTTCAGTTAAACCATTTTTATTTTGAGCTATGTAGACATGATAAACATTTGAGTAATATGTGACTCAACTAGTAGCTTAGTAAATCTAAGCAGGTTTTATGTGTATTATCTTTTTATTTACATTGATTTCTGAGTTATTGCTGAGGTAACTAGGCTACTAAAAGCTCATTGTTCTAGATAAAATACCAGATACAGCATTTTGGAGGCAACCACCATTTAGCACCCACTGGATTTGTTACTTTGACAATATTTCCGTGTAGCTGGTCCTGTTTATTGTTAAAGCCTTGAAGTTCTTGGTATAAGTTT
>VWZQ01003751.1:1575-20607 GCA_013397015.1 Myiagra hebetior | reverse complement strand
TTTTTTTTGTTCTTGAATTGACATTACTTGCTGGCTGAGGTAATCATCCCACAATGTACCCTGGTTTAAAAAAAAAAAAAGAAAAAAAATTTTAAAAAGAAAAACATAGTGGTTTTGAATCCTTTTCTGTCTTTATGTGGAATCCAGAGAGAGACCATTTATTTCCAGGAATCAGTCTGCATCTGTGTGTTATGTTTTCCCATTTACAGATTGAGTTTGTTGGTCAATGATGTTACGTGCAGTAAAGTACTACTTTCTCTCATGTAATCTAGCGAAGTCTGTTGTAGAATATTATGAAACATCCTTCAAGTTTGAGGAGAGGGGTTCTCTCATTTCGAAGTTTGGTCTGCACTTCTTGGAAAAAAAAAACATGGTAGCCCAAAGAAAGTTTAAAACTGAACTAGCTACTTCGTGTTTGTTTTTGTTGCATAGCAAAGTTTCTGTATAAGAGTAGAATTTTGGGTTACTGTTCCTTCTTTCATATGCAGGTCTTGGAATTGTTTTGCAGACTTCTGCAATTTAGAAGCTGTTCAGCAAGTTTAGTGATTGTGTCAAATATATATGTCTTCAACAGAGACAGCAAATGTTTCTGAACGATAGCTTTATTCTTTGATGTAGCCCTGAAGTTTTGCAGTTGTTAAGCATTGTTATATTTGTAATTTGTTGTCTAGATAGTCTTTAAACTAGGATAATCCTAAATAAATGCAAATACTGCAGAACCGTACTTCTTTATTTTGGATTTCAGCCAGGTTGTACGTAAGGTGTCCACCCATGATGGCTAAGTCCTTTATTAAAGTATATAAATAAAAATGAATGTGCATAATGTTTGTTATATGTGTGTATGTGTAAGGAACACATAATCTGATCCATATATATATAGGTAGTGCTTATAAGATATGTTTACTGCTCAATTATATTGAAAATTTGTATTCAATTCAGCTCTCACTGTACCAGTAGTTACTGTGATTACTGCTTTTCAGGGCATGCTCAATTATTTCCTAAGTGTAGCCTGCATTTTTCTTGAGGATCTAACTTAACATTGGTATCACTAAAATGTATTTCTTTGAAAAGAAAGTTCTGTTTGAAAGGTCAGTAATTTTGTCTGATTGTGCATTCCAGTTCAAAGCTTTTTAGTACTAGATCATTCCAACACTGGCATGCTGGAAAAAGTTCAATGAGGTACTGCCAAGGATGAATATGGCTGGAGTACATGATGTACTGCGGGCTGAAGGAATTGTGTGTTTTCGTCTGGAGAAGTCTAAGGAGATATCTGTTTGTTGTCTTCAGCTACCTGATGGGAGGCTATAAAAAATATGCGTCTGGACTTTTTTTGAAGGTACATGATATTTGGATGAGAGACAACAAACGCAAGGGGCATGGGAAATATTTGTTAGGTATTAAGGAAATTTTTTTCAGTGGGAGGTCAAACACTGGAACAAGCTGTTCAGAGATGTTGTGAAATATCCACCTCTGAACGTGGTAAAAATTTTGCTAGACAGGCTGTGAGCTTTGTATAGTTTGACCCTGCTTTGAGCAGGGGTAATAGACCAAATGAGCACTGTAAGTCCCTTTCAGCTATATTAATCTATGATTTTTTATTATTATTGTTACTGTTATTATTATTATGCCGCTACTCTTTTGTCACTTTCACATGTAATAACTGTGACTTCCAGTTTTGTTGCTATATAAAAATGGTGTATTGTTTCACACCAAGGAAAATATTTGCTTGAATTGAACCTGTGTATGAATAATCATAACACTAGGGTAAATAATCTTGCTTGGTTTTGATTACCTTTTGATTATTACTTTGAGATTCTAATTAGTGTGTCTAACAATCTTTCCAGAGTATGGGTTTCTCAAAGTGGAATGCAATGGGATATTAAGTCTAAATCCCTGCAAATGTTTGCAGAACCTGTATGGACATTGGTGGTTAAATTAATTGCCTCACTATGTACCAAGTATGCTCATGGCCTTTTTTCTGTACGAAACCTTTTATTTTTAGATTTTCCTTGAGCATCTTTCTAAGAAAATACAGGTTTACAGCCACAAACCATGTTTTTCTTAACTCTGCTGGTTTTTCTGCAGGTTTTGAGAAACTTCGATTTTCTTTGGTGCATTCATTAAGGATACATTTTCAAGTAGGATATATTTTCAAGCCGGTGTATGACAGTTAGAGTGGGGCATGTTCCCATACATTTCTTTGCATCTGTGCTAGAAACCCTGAGTTTTTGGAGTGAAAAAAATGCAGAAAACTGATTTGCTGAAAACTTATAAATAATATTAACTGAAACTGTTTTACTGGATGTTGTCACAGTACAAAGGCAAGTGCTGAGCAAGTAGGGAGCAATCAGGAATACTAGGTGAAAGGGACAGTAAGATTTCAGCTTTCCAGAATTTCACAGGTTTAACGTAATGTGAAACCCCTGTATGCAAAAACTAGACTGCATTAACCTTTATATTTAAGACTTTTTTTTTCTTAGTAAATTTGGTACTGGAGTTAATAGTTAAATACAGTAATTGTGGGTTTTGGTGATGATGGAATAGCAGTGTGGCTGGTTTTGTAGGCATTCAGAATTAGTTCAGCTGCTTGTTCATCTCTGAACATAGCGCTCTTACAAGTAAATTTTCAAGTAAATGCACTCGGTTGACTGTATTTTATTTCTTTGGCATGTTTATAGAATAGATATCTTTTGAAGTTTCTCTGGCTTTTAATGAGGTTTAAATGGTCACATATATCTGTTTATGTACCAAAAACTACCATGTAGAAGAGTTAATAAGAAAGTTGAGAATTAAAGTAAGGTTTTTTGGACTTCATAAATTGCATGTTGCTCCCTCATGCATTCAAAAGATTTCATTTGAATTTACAGTAATGTTAACACTTGCCTCTCCTGCTTCCACAGCTTTGCCACCAGCTCATGTATTTCAGTACTGTAAATTGTGTTGATGTTTTTAAGAGTGCCACTTTCATATAAGAACTTTTTCAGAACTCTTCATAACTGCATTCTTCTCATGTGTTGCCAGGAGGCCTGCCACTTTCCTATGAGAATTGAACTAGTGTGTTTGTATGGGTTCAGTTCTCTTGTGGTCTGTCAGTTTGTGTGTGTACCACATCTGCATACCTTGTATCTTACATTGTTAATTAAATGCTGCCCCTACTGCTGTTCCAGAAGGTCTGTGTTGACTGGTGCCCCATTTGAGATGCAGGCTTTCCAGTTCATGCAGCTCTCTCTGCTGGTCAGCCTGTATAATCGGGTATGCTTCTATAAAAGCCCTGGCAGGATTTTTCCTTTAGTGTGTGCCTGTCTTTTCCTACTTAAGGGTCAGGAGGCTTCTCTGGAGAAGGTCAGTTGCCTTCCTCTTCAAATGCCTTAAAGATCTCTAGATAATTGACTTAGGTAGTTCTGCCGCACCCCATTTTGTGTTCCAGTGTGACTCACTGTCCTTGCCAAATGGATTTGCAGTCCTGCCTGATTTTGCTGCTGTATTCTTTGTCTTTCTTGAGAGTGAAATGGCCTGCTTGCTTTCATTTCCTTTCTTACGCAGTTTACCCAGTTATTTTAGTATGAAGTTGTTATTTTATAATGACTTATCTGTCTTAGGCCATGCAATGACTGCTCACGTATGTATTTTCTTCTTGTTGGAAAATACCTATCAGATACGCTGCTTTGAGTTTGATTTAAATTCCTTGGAAGTTGACTTCATGAGTGGCTGATCGTGATTCTCTGTCTTTCAGTTTAAATTTGTCTGATTCCCATCCTGTTTTGGATCACAGAAGAAGAGTGCTAGTCAGTAGGATGGGAGAATGAAGAAAACTGTAGAAAGTGACAAGAAAAGATGGAGACAGGAAACATTAGAAGAAACAGAGGAAATTACATGGAAATGAGGAATGATTTATGTTCTTAAGGTTAATCATTTGGGGAGAAAAAAAAATCAATTTTTAACTTAACTCTAGGACCTTAGTATCTTCTGGTCTTACGATTTTCATGTCTGAAGGGACAAGCACTAGTGTAATTTTTCATAGAATCATGAAGACTGGAAAAGACCTGAGGTGGAGTCCAGCTATTAACCTAGTAGCACTGCGTTCACCACTAAATGATGTCCCTATGTGCCACATGCACATGCCTTTTGGATACTTTGAGGGGTGGTGATTCCACCACCTCCATGGGCAATGTGTTCCAATGCCTGACTACCCTTTCAGTGAATAAATTTTTCCCAATATCTAATCTAAATCTCTCCATGCACAATTTAAGGCCATTTCCTTTTGTCCTGTCACTTGTTACCTGCAAGAAGATACCAACGCCCACCTCATTGCAACCTCCTTTCCGATAGTTGTAGAGAGGAAGGTGGTTGTTTTCAGATGTTGCTTGTAAAGACCGCAAAGATGATTTTTTTAAATTCATCCTGTCTTAAAATGTTTGTGAATCTTGGATCACTATGAAACAATCTTGGGAAAGTACTGTCGTGGGCTTCTTCTGCTCCTAAGCTCTTTTGTGGGCTGCCATTAGAAGAACTAGATGTGCCTTTGGTCTCATCCTGTATGCCTGTTCTGAAACTGGTGAACCAACAAATGGCCTGGAAAACATACTGAGAGAGATTTAACTCTCAAAATCAAATTGCCTGTTGTAGTTTAGGTAGAGAATAAATACGAGTAACAGAATTGTTCTGTGGGCAGTTGACAATTAGTCTGAAGTCATACAATGTGCTAAACATTGAGTAGCTAAGAAAAGACACAGACTCAGAGAATGTTTAAGGCTGGAAGAGTCCACAGTGGGTCACCTGGTCCAACTTCTCTGCTCAAGCAGGGCCACCATGGAGCACATGGCACACGATTGTGTCCAGACAGTTCTTGGATATCTCCAAGCCTTTCTGGACAGTCTGTTCCTGTGCACAGTCAACCTTCACAGTAAAGAAATTCATCCTTGTATACAGGTAGAACTTCTATTGCTGTTACTGTTCATTTTCTTATCTCATTGCCGTTTCGTTACTTGTTCTTATCTCAACTCGTGGTTGTCACCTTTTGTGCCTCCAGTTCTCAACACCACCCTGCCAGGGCGGGAAGATAAGATCAAGTGAGTGGTGTCTGGTTTTGGAGTGTACTGGTGGGGGCACTGAATTGAGGAGTACCATTCCTTAACCACAAAAATGCTTAGAATAGGAAAAGATGACCAAGTACATCTAGTTAGCTTTGTATGCATTAAGTCAAAGCCCCTCCAAAATGGCTGTAAATGTATTTTCATAAAAAAGTAAAAGAACCTTAATTGCTGTTGCTAAATTCTCTTGTGATATTTCAAAACTGGGGTTGGATTTACAGGTATCACAATTTGTTAGATACTAATTTGAGGAAAAGGAGGAAGGAATGCTTCATATAGCTGAAAGAAGCAGAAGTGGTAGGCTAGTGAGTGTGAAGAATTAAGCTTTTTTTTTTTTTCATTGTTCAATAATTGCAGTGGAATGTAGGTGTTTCAGAAATACTACTGGTACTCCTTCATAGAAGTAACAGTAGCATCTCATAATATTAGGATCAGGAGACATGAAAGACTGGAGAAGGGTGAAGAAAGCAAGTAGTTAGGAATTCAGCTTTGGAATCAAGAAAGATCCCAGTTCTAAATATTCAACAAAAAAAAAGGATGAAAGGAATGCAGTTAGGCAAAGGCTGCCATGTAAAATGCATGCAACAAGATACCTTTTCGATTATGTGTCTGTCCAGAAAATGTGGCCTGTGTTTATTAGCTTTGTTGCAAAGTTCACATACTTGAAAATTACATGGCCATAAACGCTAATTAATTCTTCTCATACTGTCTGTTCTAGTAGAGAATATCAGTCTATGGAAGTTTGTTGAAAGCTGTTGTATTGTGTTGTATGCCTTCAGTGGGCACTGGGCTTCAAGCAAAATCCAAGGAAGTGTCAAGTAGTAGGAAGCAGGAACTTAGTAGGCTTCACCCTATCAGTTTCTTTTTCTGTTCAGTTGACAGTTGAATCTGGGCAGTAGTCGGTAAGAAATTCATGTCACATACTGGTACTAAAGGGAAATTAAATTTTTCAAGCTCATCACATTGGTAGTCTAGGGAACCTTAATAATGACAAAATCTTTTGTGATAAACTGTTTCTTGCTGTGATACTGATCACAAAGCAAGTACTTCACTGATCGTAGAACTATGTACTATATTGATGAAGAAAACTTCTGCAATATCGGCAAGTACTTGAAGTAGAAAAGCAGTTGTCTTTAACTTGAATTCTTTTGAAAAACTGAAAGAAAGAGAACTATTTTAAAGACAGGTATCTCTAATTTCCTGTAAATCCATCATATATGTTATGATAATTGTATGTAAAGCAGCTGAGGGAAGGAGATGTACTGCAAGTGTGTTTAATTAACTTTGATAGCTGAATAGATGAAACATGCACTAACACCCCACATGCACATTGTGGGAGAGTTTGTTGTGTGTTCAATGTGATAGAGCCCTTTTCAAACTTAAATGAACAGGGTGACCGAGAAGTCACGCTGTAAAAAGACCAATATTAACTTAGCATTGACAGGTGAGAATCAGCTAATTGTGTTGCCCTTGCTTTTAGTGCTTCTGAACATCTAGGTTTGTTTCTCTGCAGTCTGTGCTTTGACCTCTTCAACTTCTGTATGTCTGCACAGCCTTCAGACACGTATTACAAAAGTAGGGTATATTGGGATGAAGGCTCTCTGACAAGACTGAAGGAAATGACAAGCTGCTTCCAAGGCTGTTGAGAGCTAATTGTCCTTCAGGACCACCAGTGCTTCATTAGGGCATTGAAACTCAGAGTAGTGATTTTTTATGTTTGACTAGACAAGAAATTGGCTGGCATGGATGTATTTTATAAACCAGTGTTATAGTAGTTGGCACAACTTGCTGAAGCCTCTTCACCACCCTGTTAGGCTGGGTGTTTTAAAAGCTCTGTGGAAAACTATGTAATTTCCTTCCAGGAGCAAGCAAAACTGGTTTATCTGAGCAGGGTGTTTGCACAGACTGCCCAAGAAAAATTGGAACAGGTGTGACATCCATGCCTGTGAGCTGGTGGACTGTGCAGAACTATTTCTTTAATCCTATTTTGTATGTACTTATGAGAAAGCCAGGTGCTTATAATTATTTGTTGGGTTCATTGTATGTTGCAGGTGATACAGAAATAACATAGCTACTTTCTTCTCTCTCCATTCTGTTTGAAAGTGGCAGATCAGAGGGTACCCAACTGGAACCACAAGGATTAGAGCTGCTTTGTTCTTGTGAAGGATTGTGTTGTTACAGGTGTTTACTGGTTTCTTTAAGTAAGGCTAGTTGGCTTTGTAACAGGTAACATTTGTCAGCAGTTGAGACTAAACAATCTTTATTCTGTCATTAGGAATATGCAAAGTATGCTGTAGACACATAGAATCATAAAGGTTGGAAAAGACCTCCAAGAGAAGATCCAGCCTTTGACTGGGCACCACCTTGCCCACTGAAACCATAGCACAAAGTGCTACCCCTACTCCTTTTTTGAGCTCTTCAGGGGCGGTGACTCCACCACTCCCTGGGCAACCTGTTCCAGTGTTTAACCACTCTTTCAGTGAAGAATATTTTATATCCAACCTGAACCTCTCTTGGCACAACCTGAGGCATTTCCCCTTGTCCTGTCACTTGTTACTTGGGAGAAGGGACTTAACACCACCTCGCCACAACCTTTCACATAGCTATAGAGACTGATAAGGTCACCCCCTGAGCCTCCTTTTCTCCCGGCTAAACAACCCCAGCTCCCTCAGCTGCTCCTCACAGGATTTATGCTCCAGACCAGCTCCATTGCCCTTCTCTGGACCTGCTCCAGCACCTCAATGTCCTTCTTCTCATAGGGATGCCAATACTGACCGTAGGATTCGAGGTGTGGCTTCCCCAGTGCCGAGTGCAGGGGACGATCAGTGCCCTGGTCCTCCTGGTACAAGGCAAATTACCATTGGCCTCTTGTGCCATGGTGGCTCAAGTTCATGAAGGAATAGCAGTCACTTTTGCTGGTATTTTTTCTCACTCCTCAATGAGAAAATTAAAACAGTGATTTGGACATCTGTGTTAACTTGGTGTTGCTCAACGGCTCTATTGAAAGACTCCTTGAACCTTCTCCTTTTTGTTTGCTTCCCCAAATCAACTCCAATGATCTTTGTTTTTTTTCTCCCATTAAGGTATTTTTTCCTGCTTCCTCCAATTTTCTGTCAGTTTAAAATATGATTTTTGTAGGTTTCCTTTTTCCTACCTTCATAAGAAAAAGGCCTGAAAATGTCAGCAATAGGAGGGTGGCACTTGTAATTTTAATGCTCAAAGGCATTAGCTGTGCTTGTAGTGCAGAAAGGCATGAGCTACTTCTGAGGTTTCCTTCCCATGATTAAAGAGGAAATAATGACTGAAAGTCTCAGCTTAAGGTTCCTAATCACCACCCCCTGAGGCTCAGCAATGTGATCTCCTCCTCCATCAAGTTTTTCCAGCCCACTAAGGGAATAAGGAAATGCTGCTTGGAGAGTGACCAAAGAAATATTTGATAAGGCTTAAAATAATAATTTCTTCTTTCCTGTAGATGGGGAAAGGGAGAGAGTGGGGGCCGGGAGGGGAACAGAATGCACTGAACCACCTGTTGTATGTTTTTAACATCAGCTGTTCCTGTTTCTTATTTCTGCTCACATGTAGCTGTTATTTGGACACCATGGGAATGAGGAGTCGGTGGTTTTGTTAACCTTAGTATGGATAGTGTTCTTTATCATATGCTCTGCAGTATCTGATTTGTTAGCCTGGGAATGCTGGGCAGACTCAGCAGAACCCAAGGGAACTGGAAAAGAAGTGTCCTTGGTGGGGAGTGACGTAGCATTGGTTTAGTTGGATGAGCCTGGGACCTGATGAGGAGAGACCGTATTTGCCAGGGATAGGAGGGGAGTGGAAGAGTCCTAAATACTCTTTTGTACAAGACAGTGATGTAGAGGTGCGGGAGATAAAGCGGGAGAAATATCTACAGTTTTCCTGTTTTTTTTGATTTCTGTCCCACATCTGACTCAGTGTGCTGTCTTCATCTTCCACCTGAACTGAGACTAATATTTTTACTTAATCCTCCTGTCATGGAATATCCCCCCTTCTGGTGCCTGCCCCTGCCTCCCAGCAAATAATCCATGAGAAGATGCTTTCTTCTCAGGAGCAGTTGAAACTTCTTCCCAAGTTTTCATTTGTGTTCAGTTACGTTTCCAAGGTTTAAAACATAATGCTCTGAAAGAACTTAATTTTGGCAGGATGCCTTTATTTCCTTCCTCTTTTTGGAGTTTTCTAGGAATCAAATGGCATCCAGTCTTTTGGTCACGTTCAGTAGTTACTATTTTCCTGTGCCCACCAAAATTAAGCAGGCTCCAACCTGCTAGTTTTTTTCATTTATTTATGCACAATCACTGATTTCACCTTGTGTGTATTAAGTTTATGCCTGCCTTTGAATCCATGACCTTTTAATTAGTTTTTAACAAATTACTATTTAATTAGTTTTAAACAAGGTGGAGTAAGTGCTAAATCATTGAGTTTATTTCAGCTAAAATTTGAACCTGGATATGCAGTTGTGGATGAGAGAGGAGAATTTATTAGGAAAGCTTAGGTGGGAGGAGGAGTTGGTATGGGGAAAGAGGAAAAGCAACTGCTTTTGAGAGAAGTTTGGGCTCAGACTTGGCATACTAATCTGTGCTTTTGACCTAGTAAAGCATTCTGAACTTGAAGACTATTCAAGCAACATGCAGGTTTTAGCATAAGAGGTACTCAGATTTTTCTGGAAGATACGATGTTCTGCTGTGTCAGTTTCTAATACATGTCATACTGTCTTTTCTCTCTCAATTCACTCTCTTTTTTCCCCTCAAGGATTTGCTTGTTTTTCCTGTTGCCCACGCTTTTTCTTCTTTCTGTTGGAGACTGTGTAAACACATAAAATTATCTCAAGTCTTTAGTGTGACTCAGCTGCTGTGCTTACGTTACTTAACTAGACATAGTCTGAGAGGGGGCTAATTTGATTTTAGGAAGTTTCCATGTCAGGTGGACATGCCTCCTTCATCAGAGGAGGCATCCTTCCAATATACTTACTGTCCCCAAAAACCTGTGTCTGATAAAAAGAAGCTCAAGAACCACTTCTTACATTTTTTTTATTTTAGAGGGTTTTTAACATCCTATGTCAATTTAACTGCCATAACCCCTTCTCTCAAAAGGAAACTCCTGCAGCTCTTTGTATTGGGTCTGGCTGAGACAGAGTTCATTTTTTCCACAGCAGCCCTCACAGTGCTGTGCTTTGCATTGGTACCTACAAGGGTGTTGGTGACACAGCAGTGTTTTGGCTGCTGCTGAGCAGCTCTGCACAACATCAGTGCTGTCTCTCCATCATTCCACCCTCCCACCAGCAGCCTGGGGTTGGGCAAAATCTTGGCAGAGGACATAACCAGGACAGCTGACCCAAACTGACCAGAGGGGTATTCCATTCCGTATGGTGTCAGCTCAGAGAGAAAAGCTGTGTAAGGGAGGAGGAAGGGAGAGTATTGGTTATTTACAGTGTTTGCCTTCCAGAGCAACTGCGACATGTGCTGCAGCCCTGCTTCCTGGGAAGCGGCTGAACATCGCTTGCTGATGGGAAGTAGAGAATAGGGGGGGTTTTTGTCTTTGCTTATGTGTGCACAGCCTTTCTCTTTTGCTTTAGTAAAAAAGTTGTTTTCCATCTTATTTTCTCTTGCCTGTCCAGATGAGAAGGGGAATGGTAGAGTGGCTTGGTGGGCACCTGGCCTCCAGGCCAACCCACTTGCCCCTTTTGCAATTCTGACTTGCCTGTCTGAAGTGACTGCCAGAATCTGTCGCAGCCTACACACTATCCTGAGTTGTGGTTGTGATGATATATGCTGCTTATACCTGTAGTTAATGAGGCCAAGTGTTAAATGGTAATCTTTGTTTCTGAACAGTTTGCAGGGGAGTGGAAAGAGGTAATGAAAACCTATCATTCATGAGTGCAAATGGAAGAATAACAAGAGCATGTTTTTGTGAGTTTGTTTTATTTACTGTTCAAAATATTGCAGAGGGCATTACATCCTGCATAGTAATGGCATTTAGAGTGGAGCAGTACCACTAAGCAGAGTCACTAGGAATCTTGTTTCTGTTGTAAGCATGAAGAATATGTTGGTGACATATGAGGTACTGAACAATTCACCTACAGCTTTTGATAGAGTTGTTCACAGAAGTGTCACATTTGTTACCTAATTACATCTTTTCTGAACTCTAAAGGGTAATTGTGAATGGAAGTAATCAACACTTTGCAGAGTCACTGTGTGGTGTTGCTTTGTGAGGTGTTAAATACATTGATATATTACATCTGTGTCTTTCCCTCAGTGCTTTTTTTTTTCCTTGGTATGATTTGGTTTCTTCCTTATTCATGCCCTTTGTGTTGAACTCTGTGTGTTCAGGAGAGTTTCTTTCTCTTTCCTCTCCCTGAGGTTTTCTCTGTATACTAAAACTGAAAAATTAAACTTGAGCAACTGTACGGGGAAATTATGATAAGGGGTGAATTTTAAAATGGATTTCTTTTTTTGCAGTCTTTAAGCAATCTGGAGATTTTTCAACTATTTACCTTATTTGAAAATAATGATGAGATAAATTTTCCTTTGCAATGAAATTTTTTCTCTTAAATATTTCGTGAAACAAAGAATTTTGTTTATATCTGGTCTACCAGTGGTTCACAGTGTGAACCTAGGGAAATTATTTAGGCCCTTTTATTAGATCTAAAAAGTAAGAAAAGTATGTAAAGCATCCTAGTACTGAACTGCAGTGGAAACTGAAAATATTAAAGTTACTATGCATTGTTGCCGACTTGTGCAAATATGTAAAGATGTCTAGAATAGGGGAAGGGCTCTGGTGACACTGAGGCTAAGTTTGTCACTGACAGAAGCATGCTCTCTTTTGTAGCAAAGCCACATTGTGGGGGTTTGTTTTTAACCAAATGTGATACTAAAGAGTGCTATCAGGCATCTAAAAAATTAAGGCCTTCATCTGACTTCTCCTGTCATTTGGATGGGGTTTTCTTTACATTTTCTTTTTGTCTCTGTGGTAGTCAAAGGGATGTAGTTGTCCTGTGACTGTATTTACTTCAATGGAAATGCAACTTAGTTCACTTACTATTTGGTGGATTGGCAGACAAATATTGTGATGCGTAGTTTGGGTCTAGATGTGGGTGGACTATTTCTTGCATCTACTAGTGATCAGAGTCCTTACTAGGTACCAATTAAGGAAAAAGAGTATTTAATGAAGACTGCTTACTGGTAGATGTGGCAAACTCTGAAGGGCCATAGAGGGGAGAGGGATGTCCATTTATAGATGCTGGAATGCCTGGTCAGAAGTGCTCCATTCAAACATTATTAATTCCTGCCTAGGATTTTTAACTGGCTTTTGTTTGCTAATTGGAATATATATTCAGCAAATCTGAGATCTACTAGTACTTTTAGTGATTTGTACTTTGTTTAGGAATATCTTTAGGAGCTCAAAGCATGCATAAAGCGAGGAGAGACCATGGCTTGTTTTAAACTTGTAGTTCATTTCAGTGGGCCTCAGCAATATTTCTTGTACCTGAAAATGTATGTACAAAACCCTGCCTCTTAAAGCAACTAGTTCAGATGGAGACAAGTCTTACTCAGAATACTTTGCAAGTTACGAAGAAACTTGGTGGTACTAACCTGTATTGCACTTGTATTCTAGACTTGGCTCCAGCCTACCTAATTGTTTGCATTCAATGAAATAAAAAGTGTCAAAGAGTCTGCAGTATCTTTTACAGCCGTTTATTGGGGGCCTAGCTGGATTTTTCATTACATCGTGGTCGCAGCTTGCTTTTGTCAACTTTTCATTAGTCCCATTCTGTTTTGCCTTGGGAAGTAGTTCTTGGGGTCCATGCCTCTGTGCAACAGCTTGTTCCAAACCCTGCAAGAGGTGTGAAATTCTTATTTGGTCAGAGCTGAGGTGAAGCTGCAAATAAGTATGCAGCATATGCTGAAAAGTTCTGTAGAAAACTGAAGTGGCTTGTAAGTATGAGATTGATCTGGGAAAAAGTCCTTCTTCTGTAATGTAGAGAATGGAGTATCTTAGATTTTGAACAGATCACCTTAGGTAGATTCAAATTTCCTATCCACAGGTAGGTGGGAAAATAACACTTTTAGACAAGATTGGAACAGTATGATTGCTGAGTTGGAGTGGGGACTTGCAGGGAGGTGCCTTGATTCACATTACCTGAGTGCATATATCTGCAAAACTTTTGGGTAAGTTCCCACAATGCTAAAGACATTGAAATGTGGGTGAAAGCCCTGGACTTTAGGGCTCAAAACTTGTGTTGGAGTTGACTTATGTACTGAGAGACCTCAGTCTTTTCAGAGTTTTTTCCTAGCTTTCTGTCATCAGAAAGACTTTTAGGAAGAGTTAGATAATTGTTCAGTGGGAATTTTGTATTGTAACATTTTTATAAACAACTTACCAGTTGTTAAATACTGTTGTTCTATAAATGTTTAATCTTTATTATATAATGCCTTGTTGTAAATGAACTGATAATAGCACAATCTGTAACAACACATTTTAAAATCCAGAAAAAAGCACTGTATCTTCTTATCTGATCTTCTGTATATCATAGACCAGTCAGTTACATTTTGGCTTTCTTCCTTCCTTCATCAAGTTCAGTAACATAGGATTATCTAAAACCTATTTTGTAACAGTTCAGCTACTCTTCATGTTTTAAAATCAGGAAATACAGAATCAGCTTCTCTCTTGACTGTTTGTTTCAGTAGTTTGACAGTCTTGTTTCTGAGAGAAAAAATGTTTTTTAAATAGGTATTTATTCTAGAGCTATTGTATATCCCATTTAAACAGTTCATTGTTTTTCCACTGTGTTTTTTATTTCTTGAATCTGTCAGGTAGTCTGCTTGATCTTTTTAGTCTGTTGGGGCACAAATTTCATGCTCTTGCCTTCTACAATTTTCTTACGGTGTTTCAGAACATGAAGAAAGGTTTGTGTCATTCTTATTGCAGAGCGTGGGGAAAAGGCAGTGTGAATATAGGCAGTTCTAAGTTTATCTTTATTTGGATTATTTTCTTTCTCTTCAACAGTGAAGTGTACAATTGAATGTTCAATCATACTCAAAACAGAGTGCTGTAAGCACTGGATACACATGATGATAATTTGACTCTTCTGCAGTGTTCAGGGAAGAACCAGTCTCTTGTTTTTTTAAATGTTCAAGAGAACACAGACTATTTGAAATGTTACATTGTGAAGATATTTCTGTCTTAACTAGATGATTCTTCTTGTCAATTCTGTTAGACTTTTGCAGAATCTCTGCTAGTGGTATATTTTATGAAAAACCTTTGTTTACTTTCAGAGCCCTGGGTTTTTTCTGGTCTGCATTTTTTCTGACAATCTGTGTTTATAGCGATAACATGATCTTGGCAAACCATGTACTGCAGTATCTTTGCAAAAGCTGTCTGGTATTTCAGATAGGGAACGAGTGGAGAACTCGCAGGCTATTGATGTTTAAGGAAACATTAAGTAAACTATCAGGCAAGTACATTTTCCTGAATAGTAAAGATAAAACATCAACATTGCTGTCATAAATTATTCAGCAATACTAAGCATTAACATAAGGTTTAAAAAAAGAATGTATTCCTTTTGTAAAAATACTTCAGCTCTTCTGTCGAAGAGTATCAAGAAGTTGCAATATTTGTAGTATCTCTCTATGTAATTACAATATTTATATGTTGATATAAAATTGATTTATATATTGATATTGATACAATATTTGAACTCTGAATCATTAGTTGATAGGCTTGTGAATGTACTTATATAGTCTTGACTTTACTGTTTAATTAAACTTCTGCAGAAATCATTTGATTTGAAATATTTCTGTGGCAGTTGCTTGTGTATCTCAGATTGCTGCTTGTATGTCTCAGACGCTCTTCTTTGTGTTTTGTTGTGTTGTTTTATGTGACCAGGCCCTGATTATCTAAGGATTTATAAAAGTACCTAGTCATAGCCTTGTTGATACTGTATAGGATCTAAGATGGAAAGCAGGGAGAGAAGTGTTGCGGGTTTGTGTTGGCTTTTCCTTTGGTTGGATTTTTGGGGAGATATTCTGAGGGATTTTTTGTTTGTTTGTTTGCTTAATATTTTGGCGGGGGGGGGCAGGTGTTTCTTGTAGCAGGGTTGGTTTTTTTTTAGCTGGCTGAGAACTTCGGGCTCTATTCTCACCTAGGTTTTTAGCAGCTTCTGTAATAGTAAAGAAAACTTAGATAAAAATGTAAGACATTTTATAGAGATTGCATTGTATAGAATTATAATTTCTACAGCCAAAGGTTAGCACTTGTAAATAATATTAGTGTCCTGGGTTCCTGTAAGTGATGTGTCATTGTAAAGAGCTAGCTTGGTTTCCTTTACAAGACTTCAGGTACTTTTCCAAAGATGAGGAAGAAGGCGGGCAATGACATCAAAATCCCGTAGAATCCCCCACACCTTGAGGAGGGGATTTGTACAATGAAATTTGCATTAGATCTGACCTTTTGATATACAATTTCTAAACTGAAGCTGAAAAAGCAGGGTGGGCTGAAAAAAGTATTTCTGGAGAGGAGGCACTGACATCTATTGCTCTTGGCTGTTCGGAAGAGTTTGCTGATTCACTCTGACTTAACTGTTATCCTGTTTACATGCTGACAGTTATTTCTGCAAAGAGCTAATTTGTTGAAGCACATGTTTCCAGATTCTGTTCAGATAGTGTAGCTAGCGTAGGAGTAGTTCCTTCATCCAGATGTTTTCACATTTTTGATGTCTCTGTCTCAGATTTACTGGGCTTGTTTTCCCCCATATTTTTCACAGAAAAAAAATGTTACAGGAATCAAGGTCATGCATTTTTTATCACGCAGCCTATTATTGCACTTTTCTTCTCCAAAACCACTTTACCCTTTGCTTTTGTCAAGTGATGAAAACTGGGAGAGCAAAGAAGCCAAGTAACTATGAAACTGGAAACAGCAGGGGTGACATCTTACAAATGTAACATTGTGGAGAACACAGTGGATCTTTTTTTGTTTTCTCTTTTTGTAGGCAGAAGAGCTGGTTGGGGTTATGATTATATTTTCCATGATACTTTACTGTGTATGGCAGAGTGTAGAAGTGTACTTCTAATCTCTAAAGGTAGATCTGTAGAAGTTCAGCAAAGAGTAGTAGTTTCAGTCATGATATTCTGGAGTTGAAGCTGGAGGCACCATTTCACCTAGAACGATAGAATTAAGAGACCTAGTGATACTGTTTCATGGAATTATTTCTCATTTAAGTGACTGTAAATTTCCTTAAACTGTCCTTGTGGTTTGAGTAACAGATCTTTTCTTAAGCTGTTCTGATTTGGGCAGGAATCCGGATCTTTCATTCATTCCCCTCTCTTTTTTTTCTTTTGTCTTTTTTTTGTGTGTGTGTGTGTGTTTGACTAAATGCAATCTGTGTTGAAAGAGAAAAACCACAAAATAAACCATGAACGTGAAAGCATGTTTTTAAACACCATTTTGGCACTTCTTGTCTTTAGAATGGCTCTTCCTCTTTCTGTTTACCTCCTCCTTGCCTAGAGGAGACTTAGTGGTGTCATTGCCCTTTCCCCCTGCTACATAATCTTCTGCTCCTGGCTCTCAGGAAAATTCTAGCTCTTCAGCCTTCTTGAGTTCCTGCATGTAGTGTAAACACACGTGTCAGTTACTGTAGAAGCAGTAGTTTTACTAAGCTCTGGGCAGGGAAGTTGCCAGACTGGGGAAGTGAGATAAGAGTGCAAGAAAACGGAGATGACAGAATTCAGAAGGAAAGTCCAAAAGAGTTTAACTTTTTAAAATCCAGCTCTTGGAAAAAGCTTCCTGAACAAATGCAAGCAGGGCAATTTATACAAATAGCCAATGGCAACGAAGAGTTATAGATAACTATATATAAGAGTTATAACTGGCTTTCCTCACTGAAATGTTTGCTGTGAGAAACTCTTTTTCTTCTGTGAGGAAGAGAACCTTGTAATTTCTACCAGTAAATAAGTCTGCTTGACGAAAGTGTTGTGTTGGTGTTTTCTTAGAAGGTAATCTTTTTTATAGACTCAGAACTCCAGAGCTCATCTCTAATGGGAGAGAATAAAGAACTTTTTTAAAGGTCTGACATCTTTCAGAAGTACCAGACTAAGGCAAGTTGTGAGTTTTGGCTGTTCTCTGTTCCCTCTATTCCACGGTTAAGCTGTTAAAAACAGAATGTACCTGGGAAACCCCTGCCTGCTACAGAAGGCTGAGAGAAGAGTTAACTGGTTTGGAACCTTTTCCACTGTGATAGAGCTGGTGTCTACTGTGCCACTCTTCAGCACTCACTTGCTGCATCATGAAATGTATATGACTTCTGACAGTGTAGCATAGCCTGCGTGGTTCTTGACAGCATCTGTAGACCAACATCTGTTTAGCAACTGTTGATGCTATTCTTTGGCCCTGCGGTAGTGTAGCCGCAAATGCTGGTTTATATTTTCACAAATGGCTCTTCAGTTGTGACAGCAGGAACTGCATTTGTGAAAGAATAGCTAGCTTTCTTCAAAAGTGTCTTCCAGCATCACCTCCCCACTGTCTCAGTCTTGAAACGTTTAAGAAAGCCAAGTAATTTCACAGACTACTTTGCTGTTACTGTACTTTTGCTTTGGTTTGCACTTCCAGTATTTATTTTAACTTATGAGTGTATCTGTAACTCTTATATATTCTCTAGAGCTTGTTGAAGGGTTTTCCCCAAGACAGTATTTTTAACAAAAATGCCCTTTAGTAGAAAAATACCCTTTTTATTTTTTGCTTTGGTGGTTTATTGGAATGTTTTTTCAACATCAAAATGTTATTTTTTCACTGAACCCTTTTTTATTATCTCCTAACTTCTTCATAAAGCACTGGTAATTTTTCTTAAATTGAAACTGGTGCTTTGATTGTTCAGTGTTGTAAAGTGGTTTGCTATTGTTTTGTAACCAAAAGCCAACCAGGCAGAATGAGACCAGTAGCAAGCAGTCCTGCTTTTTACTTTGAATTAATTTCCTCCATGTACACAAGAATATTGGCAATTTCTGTTTAATGTCTTTCTGAAAGAAATCAAAGAATCAATTAAGGAAGACCTGTGCTTTAGTAAGTAACTTTTATTTCATGATCTGAGCTATTAAACAGTGTTTGGTTTTTAGTACAGTTAACAAAACAAAGTCTGGTATGATGTGCCCTACTTGTGAAAATACCACTCAGTCCTAATTTTGGTGCTGTTATCTTTTATTGCATCACTTTAGAAGAATTTGAGAGATACATAAGGGAATAATGATAAATTGGTGATATTTTTCACATGCTTCATGCAAACAGTCTTCCTGACCCATTATCATTATTTTTCCTATGTCTTCCGTGCATATAAAGATGTGCAGATAATGGTGCCTCTGAGTGGACTAAAATGCCATTGTCTTGGGACATAATCTGTGCCAAATGATTGGGCAACAGTTTGAATTGCTTGGAAATTTTCTGATGAAATAGACTTCTGCTGAAATTTATCACCATGGTGAAACTGAAATGTTTTGCAGATATGGACCAGCTTTTGCCGAAGTTCTGATGGAACCTAAACAGAGCTGTTGCTTGTGGACAGGTTTTTGATTTGATTGCTTATCTGGTAACTCACCTACATGGCAGGTTACTGTGGTGTTGAGCCTTCTACCTGAATGTGGTGTTCATTTTCTGACACCAGGCCCAGGTAGTTTTCTTCCTGCTGTAAGTACAGCAATTACTTCATTATGTTGTGAAGAACTTAGAAATCACAATTTTTAAATTTCTAATCAGAATGGAAAGATGATAATCCTCATATTAACAACTTCTGTCCACTTAGTCCCTGTGTGTCATGCAAGCGGCTCAGGCCAGGATCATTACTCTTTCCTTACGCAAAAGTTCATGGATACTGGTAGTGGTTTTCCAAGTAAAAACTATAAGCAAGTGTTATCTTTGCTTCTCTACTTTT
>VWZQ01003747.1:281255-310663 GCA_013397015.1 Myiagra hebetior | reverse complement strand
CAGGATTTTATACCACTGGGTCTCGAAAACCTCCAGGAATGGACCAAGACAGTACAACTTCTCTGGTTCACCTGCTTACAACAAAGCTTTCGCCCTTTGCTTCTGCAGAAAAAGTTTGTCTTTCACTCTATCAACTTTATTTTAACTTACAACCCTTGCCTCTTATTGACCTTTCATGCACCACTGTGCAGACCCTAGCTCTGTCTTTTCTATAACCTCCTCATAGGACCTGGGATGGGCGTCTTTTCAGTTTATCCAGATCTTTTCAGTTTTTCTAGTTTAGCCTGGAGGAGCCCTCTCTTCTCCAGGCTAAACAGGACAGGCTGCCAAATTTCACCTACCTTGATGGCCCTTTGATGAACTTGCTACAGCTTGTCAATGTCTGTCTTGTATTGTGGGGCCAAAACTGGACACTGTATTCCAGGTGCAGTCTAATAAATGGTGAATGGAGGAGGAAAACCTCTCCCCTTGAACTACTAGCTCTGTTCGTGTTAATATAGCCCAGAAGGCTGTTGGATTTATTTTCTGCCAGGACATAGTGTTGGTTCATTTTCAACCAGCTCTCTGACAAGACCTTATTACACAGAGCTGCTCTCCAGCTAATCTGTCCCCATCCTCTGCCACTGTAGGGTTTCTTCCATTTCACATGTAGGTCTGCACATTTTGCCCTGTTCAATTTCATAAAGTTCCTGTCAATCCATTCCTACAGCTCTTCAGTCAAGCCCATGGACTAGTCTCCTCAATTTGATTGCATCTCCAAAATTGATGAGGGCACACTCCATTGCCTTTTCCAGATCATTGTTAAAGATATTAAGCACAGCAGTTCCCAGGTTAGACCTCTCTGGCACACTATTTGTTATCAGTCTCCAATATGACCACAACACGATAATGTCTGCCTTTTGAGCCTGATTGTTCTACTAGATTTTTACCCATTGGTTGTTCACTCACCAAGACTCAGGTGTCCTAAATCGTGTGCAAGAACATGGGAGAAGGCAATGTTGAAAGTCTTGCTGAAATTTATATAACATCCCTCATTCTTCCTTCATTTGTAAACTGAGTCATTTATCACAGAGGCAACCAGGTTGGTCAGGCATAATTTACCCTTAACAACCCAGCCACCTTCTTCTTCACCTTCATATGCCTAGAGATGTGATCCGTAAGGACTTCATGATTTTCCCAGAGACAAAATGAAATTCAGTGGCCTGTAGTTCACCAGATTTTCTTTTGATCCTTTTTGAAGATGAGTATTTTTCTTCATTCATCAGGAATCTCTCCAGTCTCTGTTACCTGGGGAAGGCAACACAGAGCAGTTGTGCAAGGATATCGGTCAGATTTCTTAGTATCCTGACCTAAGGATGTGTATAGATGGAGGTTTTATTCAGGTAACACCAGTTTTGGTTCTCATCCACTGCTAATTGTTTTTCCCCTTCTTCAAACTTCATTGATTACAGAGGCCTGGGAGACCCTGTTGATGAGTAGCGAGGCAAAAGTGTAAGAANTCATCCACTGCTAATTGTTTTTCCCCTTCTTCAAACTTCATTGATTACAGAGGCCTGGGAGACCCTGTTGATGAGTAGCGAGGCAAAAGTGTAAGAAAAAAAAATTGAGTAACTTAGTCTGGTTTTCATCCATTGCCTCTAAACCACCTTCCCCATTCCACATTTTTCTTTCCAGTGTTTTGCTGCTAATGTAACCACAGAATATTTTCTTGTTGCTTTTTATGTTCCTTTCAGGCATCACAACTCAGTGAGGATGCTTGCCTGCCTGAAGTCCAAGGTCAGTGTTCTTGCTCTTCTCTTTTGTCACTCCCCTTAGCATTCTGAGCTCTGCCGCTTCCAGGTCACTACAGCCAAGACTGCAATTGATTATCGTCTCCCCAGCCACTTATTCCTTGCCTGTGAATAGCAGAACCAGCTGTGTGTCACACAGGGCTGGTCCTCTCTGTACTTTTCTCCTCCAGAAATCTGCTTGAGTGCTTGCATCCCACAAACATTGTCATTCCAGCAAGGAAAAGAGAGATCAAACATCCCATAAGTGCCAGGGGCCATGATAAAGAGACATCCAGGAATTGTTCTCCTTTTATTCCCTTTCTAAATACTATTGATTTGAATAAATTGAATGAGAGAAGTCTGACCACAAAATAACCTTGTCATTGCTTCTGAGGGAGGAGATGCTGAACTTCAGTGATGTCCTGTGGCAAATGAGGCAGATTCTCAATGTGGAGTCCAGGGACTGCAATCCTGACAAGTGCAGGCTTGGAAACTAGGTCTGTCAGCCATTTTAGCAGGTGTGAGGGACTGGGAGTGCAGATAGATGACTGTAGCCTGCACTGGGAATGAGAGCAGTTCAGAGAAACAGAGCACAAGATCAGAGTCCTGGCAGACCGGATGGCTTGCATTCATGGAGTCATACAATACTAGGTTGGAAGGGCACCTCAAGTGTCATCTGGTCTAACCTTTCTTGGAAAAATCACAGTCTAGAGATGATGGCCCAGCACCCAGTTCAGCTAAATCTTTAGTGTCCAATGCTGTGAAATCCACCACTTCCCTGGGGAGATTATTCCAGTATCTGATTGTTCTCATTGTGAAAAATTTTCCTATTGTGTCTGACCAGAATTTTCCCAGGAGTAACTTGTACCCATTGCCCCTCATGTTTTCCATGTCACCCCTTGTAAAAAGGGAGCTTCCATCTTTTAGCTGCTGTTTACATACAGGAACATGGTGATAAGTTCTTCCCTAAGCCTTTTATTCTCAAGGCTGAATGAAATCTGTTCTCAGCCTCTTTCCTCACATTGTCAGGCTTCACAGTCCTTTGATAATCTTTGTGGTCATTCTCTGGATCCTCTACAGCCTGTCCACATTTTTTTTTTTTAATAATGGGGACCAAAACTGAGAACAGTATTCTGGGTCTGGCCTGAAAAGCACTGAGTAGAGTGGGATAATTACTTCTTTATATCTGGAGGTGATGCCCTCATTAATGCAGCCCAGCATCCTGTTTGTTGCAACACCACAATGGTCACTCATATGGAGTCTTTGTGGATTTCTGAAAGATTTTATTTCATTTTAAATTATTAAAAAAAACCCAAATCACAAAACAAACAATCAAAACCCAAGACAAAAACCAAAACAAACAAAAAACAACCTCTGAAACCATCTATACTCTTGGATAGAGTGATGATATATTCTGATATGTTACTGTTAAAATTGGATCAAAAAATTGTTTAAAATTGGATCAACCAATTTTAAAAGGAATGATATTGAGGAATCAGATCTGTTTCTGATTCAGTCACACTTCCAGCACATTCTAACAAGTAGCTGAAAGAGGGTATTCCAGGACTCCTAGGATTTCTGTCCATTCTTCTGAAAGGGCTAGACACCTTTAGAGACGCTCTTTACATAATCCATCGAAGATCAGAGCTTACTCCGTCACGTAAGGACAGCAACATACCTCATATGGAAGAAAGAACAGGCTTCAGGTAGATGCGGAATGACAGATAAAATGTAACTCTTTCCCCTTTCATGTTTGTCCTGGTATTTCTTCAGAAAAAGGGAGAAAAGTAATAAAGAAAGGAATACAGATAACTGAGAAATCAATAAACTTTTCTAAGATTTAAACTTCCCAATTAATAACTTACCTTGCTTTCTTTTTATATGTACTATGAACTAGTATTACTTTGGCATTCAAAATCTTTCAAATTTTATGTTAGCTATTACCTTTTAAGGTTAGCTTCCTATAAATCCATCAGAGTTATTAATGAGTAAGAATACTTCACAAAAAGAATACATTGTCAACAAGCTTGGTTTTTTGTGGATATTTTTAAGGGATCTATGGTTTAAAATGTATAGGACTGAGCCCCTTTTTTTTTTTTTTTTATTTTGTGAAGAGAAGAACAAAGAAATATTATAGACCTATAGCAAAAACCTAATAGTCTCTTGAATTGCTGTTAGCATTTTCTGAGTGAAGCTTAGAACTCCCTTAGTTTCCTTCCAGATGAAGAACAAAGTCAAGGAAATTGAACAATTCCAGCTAAACTCAAGAACAGTTAGATTGTACAAAATTTCTGGCAGGCTTTCGTTATCTGATCATATGCATGTGGTTGCTTTGTGTCTCAGATTAATTTCTTGGTTTTCTCTCACCAAATGATAGAGTGAAGAAGGCTTTTAGCATTTTTCAACCGCACAAAGTAATAATATCCAGCGATATTTCTCCAAGTCTCCCTAAATGGAATATTTAGAATCTTTGAATACAACCAAAAACATATATTTGATTTTACTTATATTGCGGGAAGCCAGCAGAGGCAAAATAACATTATGGCACTTATTCTTTTCAGCAATTTTGTTATTCTAAGAAGTCAAAACATTTTAAAGCCACCCTTTTAGTCTTGAAATAACTACTGCCTAACTATTTCTGTTTAAAAGATGCATAAACTGAGGCCCCATAAGGTTTCGTGAGCTGCTGAAATCAAGCAATGAGTTAGAGAGAGTTGGTTATAAACTTTAGGTTGTTTTTGTGAATAAAAAATTCTGGAACTAAAACATACATCATAGTGGTTAAATGGCAACCAGAAATTTAGTGTGTAAATGGAGCTGGGGATGATTCAAGCTTTGATTCTGTGTTTTCAGTGACTGGGGAGGCTGCAGATGGGGCAGTTGTTCTCCAGCCGATTTTCTGCACATTCCCCTCTGTCAGTGAACCCCAGACCTGGATACACACTCTCAAACCCATCACTCAGGAGACTGGGACACAGATAGTGGTCATCACCTCACTTCACTCTGTGGACATAGTCGGAAATTAACCAAAAGCCAAGTGCTAAAGAATCCACAGAAAGTGCACTACAGCATATGGAAAGGTAAGAGAAATGTAAAATACCCTTTATATGCTCTAATTGCTGATGATTAGGGTTTTATGCACAAATCAAAACTAGTTGGGAATCAAAAGAAATGAGAAAAAGCAGAACATAAAAACCAAATGACTAATTAAAATTTTCTCACTTTTGGCAGCTGAAGGATTTTTTCTTTTAATTCAAGTGTCTTTTCTTGCCAATTGCATTTTTTCCTGAATTTTCCACCGACTAGCTTTTCCCTTATGGTGTATTTATTATAGAGTGCAGTGAATACTAAGCTGAAATTAATTCTGATATTAAAAAAAAGAAAAAAAAAGTGGGAGAAAAAGGAAGAAGGAAAAGAAAAAGAAAGAAAGAAAGAAAGAAAGAAAGAAAGAAAGAAAGAAAGAAAGAGCAAGCCTCCCCTAAAAAATTTTCAAACTTGATTCCAAATTTACTTCTAAATTTATGAATTTAAAATTCAGTCTAATCCATGAGGTGACCACTTTCTGAAGACTACTGTGTATCAATTTGTCAACACATCCCTTTTTTGTGGCATTGTCTAGCAAGATGCAAGGTTTTTTTTTGCCTGTATCACTATCAGTTTCTTCCCCAGCAGTACCAGTTCACACAAGAATGACAGTAGGAACACAGCTGTCAGACTAATTTGGTTTGTCTAATTTTGACAGTGAGAAAGCCAGAGTATTTGCTATTTCATGAACAGTATAAACATCCCAGCTATTTTTAACTTATGTCATCATGATAAAAAATAAAACTTACATGAAGCACAGCATGAGCAAAGCTGCTTTGGATCCATTTCAAAAATTGCACCCCTTGGGGTTTCTGTTCACATCTCAGCCAACTGGGTAGGGCTTGAAGGCACAGGGACAGAAACAGCTGCCTACAAAATAACTGATCATATTCACCTCATATGCTCAAAGCTAGAATAATCTAAAGGTCTTGTCTACAGTAACCTATGGCTATCTGAGTTTTCTCTTTTCTGACAAGCTATTTTAAGCAATGAAGACAACTTAAGAGACTTAGTGCTGTGCTACATGAAAGCCCAGAAAAAACATCCTTGTGCCATTGGGTAGTCTAACAGCTTATACTGATTTTCATACAGTGTTGTCCTGTATCATGATTCTATAGCAGATGCCTAAAAAAATATTTTTATTATTGTGTATTTTCTGTTTCCTAAAATAAGTGCTATGTCAGGGGAAAAAATAATGAAAATTTCCAGAACAGATGCAAAATACATCAGTTAGGACAAATAGACATAAATCTTTGTTTCCTAAAATACTTTCTCAAATAATCTAATTGGTGGTATATTTCTAGTTTATAATGAGGCAGAAGACCCAGACAGTTTTAAATTCAGGGATATGTGATCTCATTGCCTTTACATTCTATGGTATTGGCAGTAAATTCAAAGTAATACACAGCTTTTTTCAGACAGCCTAATGTCCTGGTTAGAGAGAGCAGAATCAAGTTGAACAAGTTTAAGGCTTTATTGTATAATCACTGCATTTACTTTAATAGATAATTTAGACGCTTTCCTGCTTTATTAATTTTTTCATGAGCAATCTCATTTACAAGCTACAGTTAGTCTTTATTTATTTATTTATTTATTTATTTACTTACTTACTTACTTACTTACTTAGGGCCCTACTCATCATACCCTTGCCAATATCTCAAAATATAATGCTCTCTGTGAGTACGGATATAGTGTTGTAACCAGTTCTACAGGCATGATAACACTACTGGAAACATTAATGGAGGAAACATGGAAGGTCTTTTGTCCCTCAGACTTACATAGATATTGTAAGATATATATCATCGTTGATTTACAGGACAACTGCATTGCTTCCAACATCCTATCAATTCTTCCCAGAAAGTGTCAGAGAAGCAGCACTTTCAGAGAGTGATTTAGCAATACAGAAATTTTTCTAGCAGAGAATGTATGTTTAATAATGTTTCATCCTTTTCTGACAATGACTTCTCATGTTCATTTATTTTAAATATGATGTATATATCTTATAAAACTCACCTTTAAAATTAGTTTAATCAAACTTAAATGAGTTTGAAGATTAGTGTAATCAAACTCATCTTTAAAATGAGTTTGATTACACTAAAAAAACCAACACCAGTAGTAAATTATGTAAGTGAAATTTAAGGATAAGCTGAAATGCCCTGAAGATATTTTAATAATGGGAATGGGAAAGCCTGTGTGACTCTCCTTATCTCTGTGAAATGCCTAGACAGGGGCCATAAGTAGACACATGGAGCCATGCTCAGTGTGTAAGGAATTACTGAGCTGCGGAGAAGGACGAGCAGCTCTGTGTGCCATTCAACTTTTGTTGAGCTGATCAAAAGTTCAGGCTGTCCCTGCACTACTCTAAGCATTTATCTATAAAATACCTGGATAGGATCATGCGTAAAAAATGGGAATCCATGCATTAGGTCCTCAGTAAAATCATTTTCATCATGCCTTAGAATGACTATCTTGAAAGAGACAGCTAAAAATGAAACATGGAGGATGCATTCAAAAAAACATGAGGTTTTATGGTAGGTCAGTTGACATATGGTAAGTTGACACATTTACTGTAAATGAAATGAAAATTAAAGATATACTAGAAAAAAATGCTATAAAGTCTCAAAAGCAGATGTTTTTTTTCTGCGCAGGTTGAAATGTTAACCAAAACAGAAGCAGAGAAACGACAGAATGACATTGCAAGGATGGTCCTTTCCATGTTGAATTAAAAACATTTACTTGAAAGATTAACTCAGGGTGTTATAAATTCATTTTTTGATGTAGTAACACTGACTCTGTGTTCTGTCTTTGAGGAAAATACAGTAACATACTAAAGTTAAGATAAATAGTGTGTGAAGTGGCTTTAATTTAGGGAATTAAGTTAATTCTTTCCACTAAATTTGATTAAATCAAATACATGGATTCAATATGTTTTAGCCAATGAAGCTTAGATTCGCATCTTTAACTAATTCAGGCTGCAATCCTTGAATGTCATATATACAAAAGTTGTGACTTGTGATGACTGAAGCCTGAGAGGAATTAAACAAAAGCACTAAGTGCCCTTGGTATCACGAATATTCTTTGCACTTCTTCTTTATCATCTTCCCACAATTTTTTAAAGCTAGAAGGTAAGTGCTTCCTTTTCTATTAGACCTGAAGATCTTTTTTTTTTTTGTACTTGAATGGCTCATAGTACAGACTGAAGGCTGTTCCAGGACTATTGCATAACCTCCCACTTAGGGACATATTGACAATTATTTTGCATAAGGATTTAAAGCAATCTTGCTGTTAGTCTGGCTAAAAGGAAAAAAAAAAGTGAGAAATGTTTTTACATATGCTATAGAACATACTAAATTCTTTATGTCACTCATACTCCCCTGGGAGTCTAATTATGACATTTAAAGGTCTGTGCACTTTTGTGAAAATTAAGCCCTGATAATAACTGTCTCCCTTTCATTACTGTATTTAAGGACTACTGTTACCATAAAAATTTCTAAAATACATGTGGATAAATTTTTTACTTTTAGATAAGTATTATAGTCATGTTATAAAATTGATGTCAAGCCACTCAGGAGGTAGTAGAAAATTTACTTGAGCTTATTTTCTTAAATATTTATTGATGATAAAAAAGGAGGAGAAAGCATTGTATAAATTGCATTTGCAAAAAACTGTGAGTAGTTGTGAACATGGCTGAAGCTTAAAATTACTTATAGAAAAGCACTATGAATAATATAATGAGTTGAAACCAGGAAACAATATTCGAACTGGGATTTTCAATTAGTCCTTGGCTCTAAAATCTCTTCAAATTTTGATGTTTGCAGTTTAACATGGCCCAGGAAAGAAGTCAATACTTCTTGGTTATGACTTCATTAGTTAATTAAACTGTGCTGAGAACAAACTTTTTAAATTACTGCTTATGTAACCTGGAAGAAATTTATAAGGGTTAGAAACTGGAGAGAGCTATTGATTCAAGTAATTTTGCTGTAAAAGTTTACATAATTGCCAGTGTACTTGTCCATTATTTCAGGCTACAGAAATTAGTACTGCCCTGGACAGTACAAAAAAACGCCAAAGCAGCTGAAAAAATTAGCCTGTGTTTAAGAACTAGGCTCTGTGTCAGAAATTTCTAAGACACCACAAGCTATGTCAGCTCTCCTCTCATAGCAGACCCTAAAAACTTCCCAACCCACTTTGATGTCCTGTTCTGCAGAAGTACATGAGCACTTGGAGAGGTGCAGAAAGCACACAAAGTGAATACTGAATTTCACTAAACCGTTAATATTCGACATGTGGCAGCTCAGTACCCCACTGATATAGTTTATTTACTTGAGGTGGGAGGCCTTCTCAGTCATGTCAGATCCCCCGAGCTCTAGAGGATGGTCTTCAGTTGCCATGAGAGCCACAACCCGTGTTTACTCAACCTCCATGAAGTGACAGTGGCTATACAAGTAAATATACCAGTTCCAATAAGAGATCCCCGACACCCAGACCAATTCTTGCAGTCTCATAACCATATGACAGAGATTTAGCTCAATCAGGAGCACAATACCTGCCATAATGTGCAATTATCATCTCATTATGTTCTCTGTTCAAAATACTGAAAATAAATTCCCTGGAATGGTCTATCTTTAAGATAATGTCCAGACTCTTTGCCTTACAGAGATAGCTCAAGTCCTAGCAAAAACAAAACAAAGCAAAAAAGATCCAAAGAGCAAAATAATTCTACAATGTCGACAAAAGGAGATCCAGAATGTCTAGTTTTGCAACATATTTCAACATAGACATATGCTCTGTATGTGAAATTTGGCTCATTAAAGTGACCACAGGACTCTCCTCTGAGCAGAACCTACGCATATCTAGATACAGTTGGGATTTGTGCATGAATGATGACATAGGAGCAACATGGACTGTTTTGTAGTCCAGGCTCTGCTGCCCTGAGTAATATATTCTAATCCCTTTTTAAATGTGCCTATCTTCATCACAAAACTAAGTATTGATGACAAAGTACCGCCTCTTCCAAAACCTACAGAAAATTAGCATTTTGAAAATGCTAGTTATTATTTGGGTTCCTCTCTAAGCTTCAGGGAATCTGTGTTTAGCTATTGTTCATTTTGCTTAAAAAACATCTTATAACCACAGTCATAAAATGTGTATGCCCAGTGGCAGTCCAAATGTTAGCTTGTGAGAATTGGCACCAAACACTGCTGCAGAGGAATGATGTATTTCCTGCTCACATACATATTTCGTTGAGCATTTCTTGTTTTAGCATGTAGTAGTGCCAGGCTTGATACAAGTACTGTAGTGGTAATACAGAAAGCACTGATACAGTGCTAGGGTTCAGGAAGATTTTTCTGAGGATTTTTAAGTTTTGATGGGGGTAGTCCCCATGTTCCCAAGGTAGTGGGTACAGGTTGCTCTTAAAACACCACTATAAGAAAAATGAGAAATTCCATTTTTAAAAAAAACCAAAACACCCAAACTCTATACTGTTTTATTACATGGATATGAATGTATAAGCAGAATACATTTGAAAGAGACAAATTGTGTCTGCATCTTCTCTTTCTTGGAACAATAGGACACCCAAATTAAGTAGGCTACTTACCAGACAGGAAAGTAGAAAGTTCATATGTAACTGTGACATTTCAAGAATGGAAAAGCTTAGTATGCATAACAGCTCCACATCTACATTGTGTATTCAGTGGCAGGAGGACATATGGAAAAAATAGAAATGTCATTGCATTAGTCATTGAATTAATGTTGTGACTGCCTGTTAGTATCAAGGTTATGACTTATACAGGACAAACTCTTCAGTCTTTTTGTTTATCAGCACTAGTTATACTATTTACATGTCCTTACTTTAACTTTGTTGACAGCAGAGATGTTTCCTCTAGACTTTTATATTTATCTGCTCATGCAGAGTTGCAGAAGCCGTCACTTCAGATAATAAACTGCAACACAACATTTCTATGTGCAATAAACTATATTAACTTCATGTTTGATCTAAAGCATATGAGATTTGGAGAATACATCCTTTACTATGGAAGATACTGTATGGGTACTTTAGTAATGGGATCTGATAGAATAAGCAGTTTCAACTAGATTTCAAATTAAGGATTTATATTGATAGCAGTATGTATAAGTTTGAGGAAACTTCCCAAATTTCATGCAGAATATTGATATATTTTATGACATCTTCTCATGTTTTTCTGCCTCTTGTGGAAAATGGAAAATATACTTCAAATCATGTCTTTTAGATATAGAAACTAAAACTTCCCAGGTCATCTGTTTAGTCTTTTAAAATTCAGTACTATCACAGATCTCTGAAGTAAGTGTTGTTCAGCTGCTCTTCCATACACCAGTATATCTGTGAAACAGCAGATACTTTGTTGATATTTTTATATTCATATTTATTGACAAGTCTAATTGCCTTTCTAATAAAGTTTGGCAGAAAATTGATCACGTAATGTATGGTACATATCTGAATCATCATGTATTTAATGAGGCATATGTATAATTTTTTAATAAAAATACTATGTTAGCACATTTTATTAATTCTACTTTGCAGCATTTGTGTCAATAATTGGTTTAAGTTAACATGTCACAAAATTCAGGATAGGTAGAAAATGCAAACTCATTTATCACTGGACTTACTTTTTTTCTAAAACTCTGTCAGGGTTGCAGAAAAAAAGATATGGCATTGGCTTTGATAAATACTATTCACAGACTTTTTTATTTCTTTTTTTTACTATTATAAAAAGTTAACATACCTTTCAAAAATGTCAGAAATAAAATAAGTTTTAAAAATTTAAAAATGTTAGACCTCCAATTTTCATGTGGTTAAACTCACAAGTAATTTACAGATTAATCCTCAAAACAGCATACAGTCATAAAACTATTATGCCTTCTACACAACTAAAACACAAATAAAGCTTTGTACTGAGCTGTGTAGAGTCTAGGGGGAATGTGAACAGTCAGTACATTAACATGAAATAAGTTCAAAGCCCTGAGCTCAAGCAGTGGCTCAGGTAGCTAATGATCCCAAAAAAGCAGAGCTTTCAAGACTCTGCATTTAGCCATCACTTAATATGGGACTGCAAAAACATAGGTCCTATGCAAGCAGGGACTGGTTTCCAAGCTATAAAGCAGCAATAAGCAATCACATGCCCATGGGTGGATCCTCCTGGATCCAGTTATAGTGGATGAAGCTCAATTCACTTGAGGCATCCAGACTACACCTGACAGAAGCAATTGTCTCTGGAGAGGCTCATCCCTAGTGGAAGGACTGGTGAATTTCAGCCTGGGGAGCAACCCAGAAGTTTGAGCTCTTCTGGGAAGCAGTTCAAGTCCTGTCAGTCTAAAATCCAAAACCCTCTTTGCTAAGAGGGCTTTATTGTCTTCCCCTTCTCCATCCCTCTTCTCTCTTTCTTTCTGTTCTTCTCTTATTCCATTTCTATTGATTTTCAGCCAATCTCTTGAGTATGCAGGAGCCTTATAAAGTCAGTGGATAGTGACAAACACCTTATTAAAGCCTCCTCAGACACTGAGGGGGCTGTGGATCTGTCTCTCCATTCCCAAGGAAGGTGTTCCAATTCATCATGCCAAACAGACAGCAGCTCAATAAATACTACCAGACCTAAACTACCCATAACAGAAAATGTGACTGTAAATAGAGAAACTAACAACAAGGTCCCATTTTATACTAGAAAACTGGAACAAACAATAAAAACAAATTAAAGCCAGCACTATTGTAACTTGCCTTCTCTGGCTCATCAAAACAACTTTGCAGGATTTTCTTATCACAAATGCCATGCATTTTCTGCCTGTAAGCTTTCCCAAAAACTTTATTTGTTTCTGCATGTATATAGCCCTTGCTACTTTTTAATCTCTGCTTATTACTCTCTAAAAAAGTGAGCAATTCACTGAAGAAATTAGGCTGTGGAAAAGATTCTGAAAAATTAGCATGAATGTGTTACAACACTATGTCTAGCCAAAGCTTTGTGTTGTAATTGAAAGGAACAAAATAAATAGTGCAATTCAGTACAAGGATAGCCAGTTTACATTGTTAGGATTTGATTGGTTTTTTTCTAAACTAACAGCATGACATGTTTTATAACTACACTTTAGTCTTTCTGATGTGCTTGTGTTTTAGCTATCTTGCACAACTGCTAAACAATTTCATTGTCTTCAGCAACATTTTGAAGGTGCTAGAGCTGCTTTGTATGGGGGTAAAAAGGGAATGTGTCTGGCTGCAGTATTGTGGTAAGAATGCTATTGTACTGATGCTCACAGTAGTGTCAGAGGAAATTCCAGGGGTTTAAGACAAACGAATACAAGCCCGTAAAATATAAAGAGGTGCTCAAGCTCAGAGCCTAGTTCTTTAGCAAGGAGAGCTGCTGTGGCCAGACTTGAAAAGAGGCTGATCTGGGATAAGCTGTGTTAAGGTAGTATATGGAGCTGAAGCATCTCTGTATCCTTGAAAATTCCTCAAAGGTGCTTAAGATGACAAAAACATCAACATTTCTACAAATGAGTCAGGGAGGGTGAAAGGTTGAGTCCATGAAGAGGCGGAGCAGTCCAGTGCCTGGTCAGAGGTGGAGCACTCCACCAGGAGAGGCATGAGAAGCAGTCCTTCAGAGACAGACACCTGCACTGGGGAGCATCATGTGATACAAAAAAGCCAAACCAGCTGGTGTGGGGGCTTTACCTCTAATAATTTATATAGTCTGCCAAACCAGCCCTCAACAAGGTTCTCTCCTAAATTCATAATGAGACAAGTCAGTGGTAATCAGAAATGCATGCTTGGGAATGAATTATTCAGCGTACCAATTGGAACACCTTGGGGATAACAATACAAACACACTGAGAAAACCCCACTGGTACTAAAATCATTGGACTTCTGAATTATCTATGAAATGAAGAACGGCTCCAGAGCTTTTCTTTTGAGGCAACTACCAATTACATTTCTATATGGAAGAGAAGGGTTAAAAACTTTGGGCAGTAAAAGTCATAAATACCAGAAGCTATAACAGACAAACATTTATGTACCAGAGATTTCATACAATTTCCTGTGCAACAAGAGTTTAACATAAACTGTTATGTGCTGCTTTATGCACAATTGTGCATAAATAACACAAGGTTCATGCAGAGCTTCATATTATGAAGTTTATGTGCAAAATCTTTCCATCTCACTAACTTTTCATGCTTACATTTTTAGTAAATCGAGCCACCAAAACCAACCTGAAGGCAATCAAAAAAGAAAAGGAAATGAAAAACCATGATACATTTACATAATCAAATTCAGAACAGTAAAATTTTGCAAAATTTCACATAACAAGGTATCTAGATTTTATTAAAAGTCTTCTCTGTGACACTTTGTAACACTTCCTAGTTACACAGTCACCAAAAGGGGCCCTCCATTCTATGGTTCTCTAGGGAATCTCAAAAAAGAATTATTGAAAATTCTTGCACAGGTAGATGGGAGTGTATTTTTTCTGCCGTAGGATCACCTCTTCCATTGTGAGAGACTGGAAGGATTGCTGGCTCGAAACATTTCCTGTGTGTGCAGTAAGGGGCAGATCGGGCCCTGCCCCAGCAAGGCAGTGCCCTGCCCTGTACACCCCACCCACAGAGCCAGTATCCCAGCCTGGCAGTGGCTGCCAATCCCTGGCATATCTGAGTCAATGCTCCACACCTGCCCCTGGAGCCTCTAACCCAACTTGTGAATGGCCGAAGGATTGGAAGTCCCACCTGGAGGAAGAACCCAGGCAGGCCAAGGATATTTAAAGCAGAAAACGAGGCAAGCATATGTCTTGATCTTACCTCCTCTTGGAATTTCTGCCAGCTGAATACCCTCAGAAATAGGAATGGTAGCTGTACTTGTTTGTTTCTCTCTTTCTTCTTCTCCTACTGCCCTCTTACCTGAATTTTTAAGTAATTTAAAATTCCACGGGTTTGGAGATTGTGAGATTGAATGGGCTAAATTAGTGCTTTGTGGAATGTTTTATGTTCATTGAATGTTGTGCTAAACCTTTTTCCAAAGTGCTCTGATTTTCTAAAGTTGCTGGTGTAGCATTTTTTTGTTAGTTTTGACCTCTTGAGAATATCTTGCTGGTATTTCTCCTATACATCTAACACAGAGTACATGAACAACTGTCAGCCCTTTTAAAAGTCTTGTTGAGTGAGTTTTTGGGCCTTTTCATCCATCAGCTAGGTTAATTCTCCAGATTCAGCCCTATATCTGATAAATGTATTTATAAACTGACAAAAATGGGAAGTTAAACTACAATAACTCAGTTTTCTATCTGACCTTTACCTTGTATAGATGCTTGTGTTCAAGTTGCTACACTTTTTGTTTCCAGCCATATGTATAAAGCATTACAGCTGTAAAAAAATTATTAAAGAATGTAGTATTTGTGCTTTCCAATAGAGCAGCCTAACATATTTTGGAAAAGACGCCAGCTAAGTTGATTCATCTTCCATTGCAATCTCTGGGGACCCCTTTCAATAAAGGTAAACTATGGCACTATTTATAACTTCAGAATCTTTTAAAGTATTGTTTTACAACTCCCAAAGGTTTCCTTTCACATTTCATGTTTTCTGTTGCGGTCTCTGCAGACTTCAGCATTGTGCTACAGGTATTGTATTCCAGCTAAGACATTTGCATAGGTCTTATCTTCTGTAGTTAGTTTCCTTTAAATTATCAAGTTCTTGAGGAATTTATAACTAGCTGTAGTGTGCCACAGTTTATTCACAAATGAACTCATCTGTTTCATAACTAAAAATAGGCAAGCATGTGTTTTTTCTCTTATGACTTGGGACTTGTGTATTAAGTTAGATTCCTGAAATTTTTAACAGAAAGAAAAGAGAAGAAATACAAGGATGCTAAATATTCACTTTTAACACAAGGAATATCTAGTCATCCTAGACCTTAGCTTATAATACATTTCATTCTCTTCCAGGCTTAAAAGGAATTTCAGGCATTTTTTTAATGCTCCTTTAAGTATGGTCTTCCTATATGTAATATATAAATAAATGTTCTCCTTAGTTTAGACCAAGAAGTTTTGGGTTTGCTTGGAGGCCTTCTTACTCCAGAACCATTTTCTAACATCTCTCTACTACTGCCCTGCATCACAACAGTACTGTTACTATTTAGCGATTCCTATTTCTCTTTTGAAAACTTTAAGTTTTAAAACTGAGTTCCCTAACTAAACTGTCATAAATGGGGTTACTTTTGAGTAATAACACATGTTTTTCTGGGAATGAAAAACCAAACAAAATTGAATTTTTTGGGGATTCTTTCCTATTCTTCCTGACCGAAAAAAAAAAAAAAAAAAGAGATGTGACAACATATCAAGCATTAGAGCCTACTTTTGTGCCCCTACTCATACTCACTCTGTGCTGTAACAACAGATGTTGCTTTTTGGTTGGTTGAGGTTTGGTTTGTTTTTTTCAAATGATTGTAGTGCCAAACTCTTTGCAGCAATTTCCAATGACATAATTGCTACAGTGGTAACAATCTGCAGCTTGAAAAACTAAGATTGAAAATTGCAGGGGGAAAAAGTCATAAGGTAGGTAGTACTTCACTGCAATAAGTTGCACAGGGAGGCTGTGAAGTCTCTCTCGTGGGCATCTTGAAGACTCTACCAGACAGACAGAGCTGCCCCTGTGCACTGCTGGCTGTAGTTCAGGTTCAAGCAGGAGACTCCTGCTGACACTTCTATTATACTATGAAATAATTTCAGTCCCTTACTACATCCCAGAAGTAATAATAGCTACTGTCTGGCACAGGAAATAACTCATTGTGTGCCTAAAGACTGCATTACCTTTAAACCTTAGTGTGTTGAGAATAATGCAGAAAGAAAAAAATCACTAATTCATTGGGTTTTTCTGATTGTATTTATACCCTTAATATTATTTTAAAAATGCTCTTTTGTGATTTAATAAATGCTATCTTGTGTTGATCAAAGTGGAAAAAGTCCTTTATAATGGGACCTGATCTTTGAAAGCTGTAAATGCTGTACAGTATGTACTTTTGATCAGCAAGTAATGCATAGCAGCAGCTTTTGAGAATTACAGATATCTTGCAAGAAAATAAAAGGCCATTGTGTAGACAATGGCACCGGAGTTCAGCTCATTATTGATTTGACAAGAATGATCTTCATGGTTTGATTTTCCAGAAGAGCTGAATGATTTGAACTCTTTCATATTCTCGATAATTACCTTTACTCAGACATAAAGTCAGGTTGGAACTGCAATCAAAAATAAAAAAAATCAGAAGATCTCTGTTGCAGGGTTCTTTGCTCATTCGTGGTTGATCAAACAGATTATTTAATAAATACCTATTGCTCTAATTTTTTAAAGGTCTTTCTTTTTCAAGATCTGCTGACAAATGAAAACAAACTCCTGTTCCTCCACAGACCAGAGTAAATAGGTGGAAACACTGATGAAATTTTTATGGAAGCACATTGACAGGAGATGGCTGATAATGAGGAGTGTTATCCCCTACTGTGGAGCAAGGAGCAGTGACTCAGAGCTGACCATGCCTCTGACTCTGTCTCATTAGTCACAAATTCTATCCCTGGTTTACTCGGTTGCCTCTGGTACTCCAGCAGACGTTCCTCAATAAGGCCAGTGGTCTATGGAATGCCTTTTCATTTGTTTCATTCATTCATTCATTCAGTAAATACAGAAACTATTATTATTATTAAATGTGGTTGATTACTGTATCTGTAAAAGTGCTGCACCATTTTCTGATAAACATACATCTCAGTTGCAAAAGAACTTTAGTTCTATTAACCTTTCTCCTCATTTATTCACTTCCCAGAAATAATTCAGAAAAGGAGTTCACAGGCAGATGTATTCATAGAAATAACATATTTCCATAGGGTGTTTCAAATCTTTGGAAAAGAAAAATCAGATTGGAAGTAATTTCAAATGGAACCTGTTCCAAATTATGTATTTGACCAAAGAGGGCACAGGAATACAGAGCAAAGCAGACATACCAAAATTATTTCCAGGTTTTCAGCAGTAACTATAATTTTGTGTAAGGCCGTGCACTGCAGCAAAATTCATTATCTCATCCCCAAAAAAAGATAAAATATTCACATGCAAGTTTTAGGAGTAATTTATCCATTATCATAAAATATAGGTGTCATCAGCAATGAAGCAAAAAAGCATTAAATGAACAAAGCTCCAGCTTCTTCCTTAAGATACTTTTAATCAATGAGTATAGTACATCTAGAAACAATAAAAAATATTTTAGGCCACAGTGAAGAAAGGTACCTGTTTACTGCACAGAGATTTCTGTATGGAAATTGAGTCAGATTGCCTTTTGATTATTTACTATGGATTGAGCTGAAAAACTTTCATGCAATCAATGGCTAAGAAAACTATATACTAAAACTACTTTATTTAAATGGCAGACAAGCATTGGGTGAATGATATGTTGATAAATAAATACAGATTTTGGATGTAGAATGTTTTTCTAAATAATGAAAATACTGATGATAAATTTTATACACGGACTTTTCCACAGTTCCTATTCTAGTTCTTTTTACTGATAGTTAACCATCAGACTTTCTAGAAATAATGACTAGTCATTAACTGATCAGCATCTTAACTTTTCAGCATTTTAACAATTGGAATAGTGAAGTTTTCTGGAACTACTGTATAAAAATACATGAGAATTGATGTAATGAAGCACAAATAGAGATGGAGAAGTTTTGTTAAAATTTTCAAATTGGTAAGAGCAGCTGCTAATTAAATTTAGAGCATTTTTCACCTTCTTAGATGTCCAGTTCCATTCACTACCAAAGATATTTCAGTGCTTGAATACTCTTGTGCATCTGGTCTAAGATAATTGGCAGAGAGCACATGAGGTCTGAACTGAGCAGAAAATGGCCTAAGAATAGGGACTTTGTGAGGAGGTGATTGTAGACTGAGGGTCTGCTCTCAGAATAGACTGTCAGGAAAAAAAAAAAAAAAAAAAACAACTCTTATTTTCACTGTACAGGGAAAGGTATTAATTCCTTTAAAATATGTAATGTTCTTGTTCTTAAAAGAGCTGCAAGGGTTCTGAGTCATACAATGATTATTTCGTACAGGAAAAAAAGAGGTTGGTTTAAGCAACTGCTGATATCTTTAAACAAACAGGATTGTAACTAGTGAAGGTCAAAAAGATGTTGCTTTTATACAACATGAGAAGATAGTTAAGAAGTGGAGAAGATAGTTAAGAAGTGGAGAAGATAGTTAAGAAGTGGAGAAGAATGTGGCAATCTGGCAGCTTGATTTTCATCAGGATAAAGAACCTGGTATTCACCAAAGATATGGTAGCAGCATTTATTAACATCACTGCATCTGCTTACTTGCTCATAGATATTTAATGTAACTTGAAGAAACTGTGGACACTGATTCTCTTTGCCTCTTCTCTCCTCTTGCCTTACTGTGGGTGTAAAAGTTTATTGCTTAACCCCCTCCTTTGCCTCTTATTTATAGAAATGGCAGCCCTCTAAAATTGAAACGGTGCCTTTTTGTTCTGGGAAAATGTTGCTCATATCTAGGGCACAATTAAACAGACTATGTTCTTGGAGGTCTTCAGCTGAGTGTTTTCTGAACATCAGATTTTCTTTCCTTCTTTTCCTTTAAAAATCTTGTGTAAAAAAAATTATAGCACTTGTTACTTGGGGGGGAGGGGAGGAAAGGCATAATTAAAAAAGAAAAATGTGTCAAAACATTCCTGAGCCTTTTAATTTCAATTAAACAATCACAGAAACAATTCTACTTCAGATCTGTGGCATTTTCTGTACCTGAAATGGACTTAATTTATAAAAGCTCTCACCTTCTGAGAGGCCTGCTTGAATTACCTGTGTCTCTGTGCCCTTCTTGCTGAAGTGCTGATTGAATGCTAGTAGATAGAAAAGCAGACCTTAGGACTGTGACAGACAGGTCACCCTCAAGCCTGTATTTTTATTACATACAGAATCACTTTGTCCAAATCAGTAAGATGTGTTCTGAAAGGTGCTTCCCCACCACCAACAGCTGATATGCACTTTACAGATGTAAATTTATTGGTGCAGTGATAACATCCAAGTCCCAGTTCATGTTCAGCAGGTATAACACTAATTGCAGGAACAGTCAAGACACCTCTAATTAGGATAAAATCCATAGACTGCATATAGCTTTTTTGTAAGAGTTGCAGAAGCAGGTTAATTGGGAATTCCCTGGTGACAGGGGATGTGTCTTATGGTTGCACTGAAATGCTCCTTGGTGCAGTAAAGCAGGCTCTGGCACTCAAGAGGCAGGGATCGGTAGGGTTTAACACTTTGCAGTGAGATGAAAGATTCAGAAGCAATTCTCTCTTCTTTGCTCCCAGCATTAATTCTGTTTGGAGAAAAACAGAGTTTTTCTGTGACAGAGGTGGCAATAACTACCATACAGATATCAGTGTAGCAGTCTATTTGCAAACCATCAGATGCAGAACTGTTTGTCATGGGGACTGATTGCTAAGGTAACATGTAGCAGCAACACCAGCTAGCCTAGACTTCCATGAGCAGCTTATCATGATTTCAGTAGGCCCTTCAGTTTACATTTAAATTCAATCAGGAAGAGCATGATGGCACAGCTGGAATGGACAGCAAGCCAATACTGAAATGTCCAGTCCACTTTCAGGAGAATTAAATTCATTGCTAATTTGTTATGCTTGGGATACTCATATAAAACAGGATATGGAGACAAAATATAGAACCGCTGCAGGCGTGCTGTTTTTCACACAGTGAAGGCAGACCAGCTCCTTTTTTTTTCTGGGCAGAGATCTCAAGAGCACTGCTGGTACCATCTGGTGGGGGGCAGGGAAGGGATTGATATAGGTCTTTAGTGAGGGATTAGATCATCTTGCCTTACAGAGATTTGCCAATATAGCCATTTACTTCTGAACAGTGAGTCTCCTCTGGATTTATATTACTGTGTCTGCTCTGTGTTGTTAACCCCATCTGAATCTGATAGTTTCTGGAAGATAAGATGGTTGCTTTTTTAAGCTCTCCAAAGATTTTTCTTAGAAGCCAATCTTAGGCAAACCTGCAGTGAAAAAAACCTTTTCCCCTTAGACTAAATCTTGTCTGACAGAAGAGCAACCAGCTGCATATCACCTAGGAGACACAAAGGATTGGGGCACATTGCTGCCTGGAATGTGACCTTAGACCCAAGTGACACGTAAACATGAGCATGATGACTTTGATTATGGGAGCAGTGTCAATTTTGTCTGTTTGGATAAATATGCCTAAAATGTTCAGACTTCTTAAAGATTCCCAGCTCTTTGGCACATCATTATAGCCACCTTTAGAGGAGTGCTTAGAGGACATGCTAGAATGACAGTACTGGTAACACAAGGTATATCTCTGGTAGAGATAGGCCTTATGAAAGATACATTCAGGGCAATCTGCCATAGAGTGGGTTTTTGTTGGTGTTTTTTTGTTTGAATAAGAGGAGAACTTCCTTTTCATAAGTGTTATCCTGCTAGGCATGCCTGACACTAGACCTTGGGAGACCACATGCTCTTATAGTGGGGCCTTCAATCTTGTTTAGTGGGTGCTTAAAGAATGGGATAATACAGGGAATAGTGAAAGGGAGCATCGTTTCTAACTGTGGCCAGAAACATGAGTATAAAGGTATTTTCTAGCCAATGCTTTACCATCCCATCACAGAAGACCGACATCGTGCCTGTGATAGTGTTAGGCAAAGTGAAACTGATCTGCAGTTAGCATCACTTCTTGTCAGCACTGCACAACACCTTGCTGCAGGCTACAGCATGACACAATGATTCAAAAGGCATTTGAGATACTGTTGTTGAGGCTGCACCTGAGAATGCAGTAGCTCATAGCTAATTGAAGGCATTATTATTTGGACTTTTTGCCACATGACAGGAATTAAGCTTCAGTTCCATTTTTCCTTTGAAAAAAGCCCCAAAAAATCTCTTCCCTTCAGGCATTTGAAAATGCCATTCTCACATATAAAACATGAGTTTTTGATTCAACTCCCTCAGTGGCCTGGATTTCTAGGTAGAGAACTGTGAGACTAATGGCAGCAAGACATGTAGATCATAACCTATACAAAGGTAATTCATGTCCTGTCCACAGACTAAATTGCTTGGCTGTTTGCAGTTTAGGACTGGGAAGTTTTGTAACATGTAGGTGGCATATGTTTTACATCTGTGGTAGGTGGTCACTGTTCATGATCCAACATGCATATCACAGTGGGGTCTAGAGAGTCAGAGAGTCATTTCCCTACTGACAGAGCTGCTGAGCAGAGTGTGACCGTCTGTTTGGGGAACCCTTCTTAAAAAAACACAGACCCATATCTACTCTTTCACAGACAAGGACGGAATGCTTCCTCCAAAGGAATTATTACTCTGATGTTGGCAGAGAGTAATTATTGGAAGGGTAATCAGGTCAGTATAACAGGATGGTCAGTTGCTTTTGGGACAGTCACAGTAACCTCCATTGCAAGGACAGTCACAGTAACCTCCATGTTCTTGTGACATCTTCAGCTGGATAGATTGAGACTCCGCAAGCTACTGTTCTACTCAGTTTTTATAAACCAGCTGTTCTACTGTGCAACTGCCCCAGCATATGTGATCTGTCTCTATCAGATGTTTTAATTGCAGACAAAACATCTCTCAAACATCTTTACATCTTAAAAATGACAATTTCTTAATCTTTCATCTTCTTCATCATACCTTCTATTTACAATTGTCCTATCTATGTACAATCTGATAACTTCTGCAGTAGCAACAACCTGGGAATCTCTGGGAACTCCTATCCAGGGTGTTTAATGAACATATAAATTAGATTAGTCATAGCAGGAGCTGTCTGGGGGAATCTTGAGAACTGTCCAAAATCCCATGGCAAGAGTTCCTGTAAGCATCAGTCATACTTATTTGTCAATGTGGCTAGGAGCTGGTCGATCTCCAAGACACGTCCATTTTCTCAAACCAGACATTTCCATTACATCTATGCCAATAACTTGCTGTTGAATTTGGAGTTCACGTTTTCAGAGTGCTGGGTGTGCATAAAGGCACAGTCTTCATCATCATCTACATCAGAATTACAACTACTAAGAAAATATATTTTGACACATACAGCTTGGAATTTTAGTTCCATATCTCTTGCCACAGTATGATCTTATAGAAAAATTTAGATCTAAAGTATTATAATACTCTGTTTACTAGTCAATAAAATCCTAAAAAACCCAAAAAGTTTCAGTTATTTATATTCTATGTTTAGAATCTCTTTGTTTATGGTAAAATTAAGCAAACAAAATGAACCAGTGAGGGAGAGTTACACAGGCTTGCAAGCTCTGAAGAAGGTCCCCTGTTGAAGCTGATTTTTCGTGTGCATCTCTCTTAACACCAGCTTAAGGGCGGCAGTCTATAATGATTCCTCAATGCTGGTTTTCTCAAATAAGGGGAGACCATCCTAGACAAAAGATGTAATCTAGACCATCTCCTGAGAGGAAGAGAGAAGCAGATTTGATATTAGAATAGTCTATATTTCCATCATTGTCAAGGGTGTAATAAAAAACCTATTCTATTTATTTTCTATTTATTTTTTGTGATAGATACAGATGAATGAATTCTGCTAACAGACCTAATTTGAAGTCCCTGGTGCAGCAGTAGGCAGCATTGCTGTGCAGGAATTTTAGTAGAGAGATGAAAGACTTTTTCTTATTGAAATACACTGGATAGATCCTTGGGTGTGTGTGGAGGGATATTGGCCACACATTTGGTATGGCCACTGGCATTAACATGTGAAAGGTGTAATCTGGTAATCATCACCCGGTGAGGTCATACCAAAATGCTGCGTAGATATAGGTAGTGAGTGCTACAGTCACAGTAGCACTTACACAAGCAGTAAATGCCCTTTGACCCATAAAAGTAAACATGTACTCGGGCCCTGCTATCAAAGGCAGTATCAGTGTAAGGAGAGCTTTGTTACCATCATTCCTTTAAAACCTGCAACACAGAGAATAATCACTTATCTCTTAATATTAATGGCAGATTAATTCAAGCTTTAAGAGCCATAAACATAGATTCATGGTTCCAAAGCTCTCTTGAGTGCAACTCTACTGAGGAGGAATCAGGGGTTTACAGGCATGGCATAAATCTAATTTCTCATAACTTTTTACAGATATTGACTTGAGACGAGGAGATGACAGCTGATCATTGGGTTTTGTCTCTTTTGTAACAATTTTTCCTTATTTTAGTCATGAACAAACATCAAAATTACTCCATAGCTGTTCTTATTTTGGTCAGGGAGCTGTCATCAGTGTAAATTGGTTACTCCATATTTACACAGGCACACCCGAAATCAGAAAGTTTCTTAGCAACCTCATCTTCATCCAAACTTGAAGGAAAAATAATTATATTTAATAGAATAAAATTTTGCTAAATGAAAGGATATGACACTTCAGTTTCATTTTCCTAAAGAACATTTACAGTGCTTTCCTTGTTCTTGTTCCCTAAATTTCCTGTCAGTTACATAACTCCTTTTTTTAGTTCATAGGCATCACCATCAACTATGTTAAAAGTGCTCTTTACTTCTCTGGAAATTCAAGGTCTCTGTGCAATGATATATCTTCTGTACATTTTCTTGAGCGGTGTTCAAACGACAGAATTAAGACAAACGTGCACTTCAGAGCTTAAAATATATTCAGTGGATTCAAGTTTAAAAGTTGATGTAGACACATCATTATAAGAATTAGATATCTTTTTACTGTATTATTTAGAATGCCTATCTTTATAATGCAGGAGCTCAACAAACTTTTCTTTTTATTATTTTAGCAAGGTTTGCTACAAGAAATATTTTGGGTTTAGTCTTAACCCTGATGTACGGGATATCACTTTGAACAAGCAGCTGTAAAGGAAAAGCTCTTTAATGTGTTCACGAACAGCTTCTGTCGATCTCCAGGCATGGAGGAGTGAGGAGAGCATTCCAGATCTGGGGCTGAAGCTTGACTGTCTGCTATAGTATATGAGCCTGCATAAAATAAACCCAAATTTTAATGAGCACGGATAAACAGAAATTGAGGCTAAGGAGAGCTTTCTTAACAAAGAACCTGACATGGATGACTGAATAAAACAAGCACAGTATTGAGTCAATTTATGGTACTGAAATAAAAGATCAGTTAGTCAACTCTTTTGACATAGAACAGCACAGTAATCTGAGATTAAGCACGAACTGAAAGCCAGAAAATAAAATCAGAAGTGCAAAAGAACATAATGAATAGGAAATGTTATTTCCATTTTTCTTGTAGGCCCCCTTTAATTACCAAGTCAACTCTGTACATCCCTAAAATATCTTCTGTGATCATCCTTAGTAAACTGGCCATCTCAGTGAAAATATGCTGAAAAACGAACATAAAAATGTACACGCAAACATAATAAATGTATTAGCGGATAGGCAGATAATTTTTGAAATTTTTTTAAACAAATTGAAAATATTATTCTTAACTTGGGAGGGACTAGATCTAAACTTGATCTAAATTTAATTAGAATTTTTAAATACCAAGTCTTTTGCCTTTTGACTGGAAAATTCTATTCTAGAGGGCATATCTCTGGATACCTTGGACTGATCTGACAGTGAAATTAGTTTATTACAATTACTATGGAAATAAATAGTGTGAACAAACAACTCTGCTCACAGTAGGAGCCTCATATTAGAATGAAATATGACTTTTTGGAGAACGCTTCACAGCTTTAATATAATACTGTTTGCAAAATAACTACTTGAACATCATAGGCCATTATTTAAGATACAAATTGACAGTACTTACTTTAAGTAGTCAGGTTTTCAAGTTACTTAATGCTTATAATTTGAAAGAATTCAAATAACTTTGGCTAAGACTCTGACCTCAGAAAGAATCCCCATAGGGCACTGAGGATCATGTATAAAAAGTTTATTGCTAGATCTGAATCTGAAGGATCGCCTTAACAAGCATTTGCTGAATGTCATTGAAAATATTCCTAGCAGCCTTTTTGAAAAATTCAGTCCTTAAGAACTTAATCTGACACTAGCTATATATATTTGAAAATCACCTCCTCCTGAGAATACGGAAAGATCTTTGTGAAACTTAAATTTCATTTAAGAGCTTGAGGCCTAATGGGATTTTAAACATTTTACTCACACAAAAAATTGCTTTGGCACAGCTATTCCACGGGTGGGGGTCTTTTCTAGTCACACTCAAGCTTTTTTAATAATTCCAATTACTTTTTCCTTCTACTACCAAGTAAAATAGAAATTCGAGGCAGATGAATTTTCATTAAAATTTTATATGTGGTCAGAAAAGTAGTGAATAAATACTTTTAGTGAATAAATAAAATGGAAAAAGTTCTAAAATAAATTAATTAGTCTCTATTAATTGAAACACTATAAACATAAGATTGGGTTGTTAAAAAGCCATAGACATATTAGAAGGGACAGATAGTCCCCGAAAAAACAATATGTTTATTTTCCCACAGTATACCTGTAGCTCTTCTCATAGCTTTATAGAACCGTATGAAAAAGACAAAGGAGATAAAACCCATGTGTGACCAATGTTCTTTTATAAACACCACGTTTTTAAGATTTCTATAATTTATAATTTATTTTCAATAGCAGTAACAATAACTTTTAATACCCTGTAAAACACTGATGCTGGAAGGAGATATTTCATCTGAACATTCAGTGGTTCCTATTACCCCTCTTTTTGTATACCTGTAAATATAGTGCTTTCTTCCTCTTTAGATATTGTTGTATTGGAAAATGCAATAAATGAAAGAACTATTGTTTAATTGTTGCTGACTAGTCTTAAATTATTGGCTCATCAGGGTTTTAAAAAGATTAAAAATTTAATATTAAATTGCATTTGCTATTTGATTTATAGCAGCATAAAGAGAAATTAGTTTTAATGTGGTCCATCCCAGCACTAGGTGTTATGGAAACATAGGCTTTCCCTAAAGCCCCAAAAGTTAATATTTTAACAGTACATGAGAGAATGAAAGAAATCACTTTTATCTACTTAAAATATTGAGGGACCAATCCTGGTGTGATTACCACTGAGAAGTAAAAAAATGCCCACTCTTAAATAAGGCAGAGGAATGCTGCCTGCCACAGTTAATTTGGCAGTGGCTGTGGCTTCGAGGGTTTTCTCAGTAATTGTTCAGCTGTCTCTAGTGCAGCCTTTTGTAGGAAGCCGGGTATATTTGTCTTTGGGAATGTCCAAGACTCAATATGTTTTGGCAGTGTTCCTGTTCTGGTCTCCTGTTCCTCTGTCTGGGCTCCTCCAGGGAGCTCCTCCAGTCCTCTCCCCATCTGTGGGGACAGGGATTCAGCTTGCTCCTTCTTGGTGGCTATGATCTCTAGGAGTTCACAACAAAGATGCTCTTTCAAAACACATGGAGGAAGTCTCTGTATGTTAACCAAGAATTCCTGTTTGTTTTTTCCTTTGCATCTGTTCCCCTATTTAAATTCCCTTATCTTTGTTATTGTTCCCTGACTTAAATTTATACATGACAAAGCATACCAGTGCTGTCATGACACTCAAGTGCTTAGTGTCATGTGATCAGACTTAATGATCACTAATGCCAGCCAAACCATGCTATTTCTATTGCATTTTCAATGTACTGTTTTCTTTTCAGTGTACACTATATCATTTACTTAAATGATGAATATATATTTCAGAATATATCTATCCCAGAAGTCAGAACCTGGTTTAAGCTTTTAGAAATGTGATTTTAGGATAATATGTTCTATTTTTCCTTCAAAGTACTACCTTTGACAGTTTTTACAGTGCACATTGAATGCATTTACACAAATCTTTACACTTCAAAACAGAATGACTTCGGAATTCATCAGAATTATGATACAATTTAGCATTTTGGAAAACCTGTGAAAATATATCTGGAAGGTTCCATTAACACAAAGGCAAGCTGTTTTGACCCGTCTCTGTAGCCATCTTAATAAACCTGCATTCTGTAGAGGCTGACATGTAGGGAACTGGAAGAAAATAGTGGCAAAGCATTACTGCAGGATAAAAAGTAAAATTATGTGTTTTGTTCTAGTAGCCCTGTACAGATCAGTAAGATCTGTTCAGTAAAAATAATACAGCCTGGGAAAGGACTTTTATTCTAATTGGATTTTGGTTTTGTTTTCTGTTCTGTTCTGTTTTGGGGTCTCGGTTTCTTTTGGGGAAGATTTTTGCTGTCAAATTGTTTCAGCTTTATCAGGGTTTCCATCTGTGTCCAGAAGGAAACTAGAGTGGCCACTATCCTTGTAGTCAAGTAGACTGGTCATTGTAAGAAATTTAGAAAAATTAAATTACTTCAAATGAAGTCAGAAACTCACCTTTTGGGCTTGTGGGCCCAGAGACTGTAAGTACATTTGGAAGTAACTATCTGCCCACAGATGACTGTCATTTAAACCATGTTTTAGCTTAAGTTCTTATGCATTCATTTAAAGTTATTAGCAAAAAGTTATTATTTAATTATAAAATGTGTAATAGGCAGACCAGAATCTTCCTATCATACAAGCCAAGCAATGGGCAAAGCATATGTGACCTAACAAGTTAATCAAGGGAATATAAATTTTTTAGAATTGCCTAGTGTCTTCGTTTTACTCTTCAGACATTTTCAAAGTGCTTACTCAAAGTCAAAATACAGTAAGGAAGTTAAGAAAAATTTGAACACATTTATGTGAGATTATTATGTGGTGTATATGAGTGGTCTTAGTGTTCAAATCTGCCTTCTAAGATCTCCAGTAAGGAGGTTGTAAAGTTATTTTCTCTGCTAAATATTTTCCAGTAATAAGCATTCCCTTTGCCACTCTTCCTCCACCACCATGTCCCCACCTCCCAAATGCCAAAGACATTTGAGATATGCATCTTTTATAAATGCTTAGTAGTCATAAGTTTTTAGACGTGTCACGATTTCTCATGTCTGACTCAGGACTCTTCATCATTTGGGTTTAGCAGAACTGCAGATGCGTTGGTGCATAAAGCTGCAGAAACAGTGAATTCTCTCAGCCTTTTATTGCTTTGGTTTGTAGGACATAAACATTTCCCATCTCCATACAGATAGAGAGAGATCTTCACACAGAATCTAAACTAAACACCATTTGTCAGAAAGAGATGTCCAGATTTCTGTGTATCCAGACAATATCCTTTCATGGAAATGTAGCTTAAGACAGGGACATTTGTGTTCAGCACTTAAGGCTGCATAAAAACCAGCCATTTATAGTGAACCAAAAAGGGAAATATTTTTCTACTAGTCTTGAAAAATAAATCTGCAACATAGTTAAGAATCCAAGAATGTTATCAAACTAAAGAATAAGGAAAAGAGTGACAACCATAAAGTCAGGCAAGCCAGTCAACAGTTGCAAAAAGCACTAAAGGAAAGAGATTCAGAGATCAGGATTGAAGACCAAGAACCTAGAACACATCTGTAAGTAAGAAGCATATCCTACAGCAATCACTAAGGATTTCCTAAGTGGATGAATCCCACAGGGCAGCCTTTTTTTTTTTTTTTTTTTTTTT
>VWZQ01003747.1:267739-281241 GCA_013397015.1 Myiagra hebetior | reverse complement strand
TTTTTTTTTTTTTGTGGATTAATTACAGCCAGATGTAGCTTGATTGCCCAGGTGGAACTCACTGAGACACACAGAGGCTGAACTTCCAATTCCTTTTTGGAGCAGAGGTTTCACAGAACATTTAATCTAGTGTTTCTTTATCTCTGAGGATTGGTTTTATTTCCCCTCAGAAAATTCCAAAGAAAAAAAATCCGAGGTGGTTTGAAGGATAGCCCCTTTCTTTTTGTTGCCACTCAGAATCAGCAGATGGAAACAGCAGGCTGCAGGAACTGAGCTCTCAGTTGGTGTCTGAGCAATTGTCTCATGCCAAGAGAATTGAGAAGGCCACAGAGGAACCAGCTCCCAACTAGCATTTGGACAAAAGCCATGCCAAGGTGGTTAAGCAGCCTGCAGGGAAATCTGGCTTCTGCCAGTGTGTAGATGAAGTGCAAGGCACAGTGAAATGTGATTCCCGGCTGGCACAAAGGCAAAAATCCATGCCAAGATAGTTGATCCAGTCACATAAAGACGGCCTTCACTGGTACCAGGCCAGATATCAATAGCAGTGAGTTGGGAACAGCTTTCAAAGCTCTCTTGTCTCTTGCTTCAAATATGAGTCCCTCAGAGCAAGCAGAAAGGGTTCATTACCATTTCCTGAATCTCAGGGGAAAGCAGAGTACCAACATTGTTTTTACAGCAACCAGAAGGAACAACTTTCTATTTCCAGACAGAACATGCATAAGGCCAATGATGATATGCACAGCAAGAGGAGGAAAGTGCATCCTGTACCTGCACATCCTTAGCTTCCTTGAAACATTCTTTGATCTTTGTTACACCAGTGAGTCATTTGCATCCAATGGATATAATTCAATTATCATTCTGTGAGGTTGTTTCTACTTCACTGCCATCTCAAGAAGAGTAAGACGGTGGTTTGTGTTTCTTGTATATGGAGATAGACCTGCTTCCTTTCCTCCTCAACTCAGAGGGATTTATGGGATGGCTATTTTTTCTCCTTAAAATATACTCACACGTTCAGAAACAGCTTGCAATTTCCCCAGTAAAAATATTCTTGAGAAAGGGTGCCTTCCTTAAACTTTCAGAAGCTTTACAGGGTGACCAATGAATGGCTCTTTTCAAAGACAGCTTCTAAAGAGGGAGCAAAAAAGTCTCATAAACAGGGATCTCCAGAACCCTGTGAAGCAAAAGAAAAGATACTTTTCAAGCTGGGACATTACTGATTTTCATTCAGGAGAACAAATAGAATGTAATTTCATGTGTGTTTTCAGAAAATAACTTTCCCATCTTCCAGACATAAATATATATTTGTCTTTGATTCTTACTATCCAAATTTATTTTATTTGTCAATAAAGTAAATTAATTTTACCCAAGTCAAATGTGTGATGACAATTGGTAACTGATCTCCCATCTTATTTCCTGTCCCATCCTGGTTGGGAAGGCTAGGAGTGTCTGGGTTTGGTCTGGCAGCTAACCAAGACCAACCCATGAACATTTACTTAGCTTTCTATCCTGATTTTCTAGAGGAAAGGAAGTTGAGCCAGGACAGATCCAGGAGCAAATACAAGGACAATTTTTCTCTACTTTACAATTCTCATGTGTAGGAGTTTTTGTCAAGAACTAAGACTTTTTTTCCACTTTGTTGGTCAGTCATAATTATCATATATACTGTTAGGCAGACAAATATATGTTGATGTACCAACATGGAGTAATGTTTATGATGAAGAAGTTTGGGTTTATGAATTGACATGCTTAAACAATTGTTTTCTATTTGTAGAATTACTACAATAAATCCTTTGTAAACTCTTTAGTCCAAAAACCACTTCAAATTTTGTGATTGTCACCATTTCAATACATTTTAGAGTGCCAGAAAAAGTAGTTTGACTGAAGTAACTGGTTCTCAAATTAATTAATGTTTGTTACAAATTATATTCTTACAGTAGGTTCTTAAATACCGTTTTCTAAAATCATTTCTTCTCCCCAGTTCATACTTTCTTAAATTTTTTGTCTTGGAGATAAAAATTTTTCAAGCCCAGCCTAAACCTGCAGTTTGTTTATTTTTCTGCAGTGTTTGGATTAATACCATTTAGTTCTCTGCAATATAAGTTGACTGAAATTGACTTCTGTTATAAATTGTCTTATGACTACTTGCTGAAGAACTGTACTGATGAATCAGCTGTACCTAGAAAATTAAAAATTGGCAGATATTTATTCCTTATTGAGAGCAGTGCATTTGAGTGTTCCAGGAAAAATTGGTTTTGATTTGGCTGAGCTGTGGAGTTTCAAAATAATGCCTCTAAAATACGCCTTATGCATGGAAACTGAGTTCTTTTAGCATGTCTCACTAGTGTTCTTAGTAATCAGGTTGCACTGACACCCAGCAGACAGCCCAGAGCGCAAGAGAAACTCAGAGTACCTCTGAAAGACAAGATGCTTCCAAGGATCCTTCCTTATTCAATCTGTATTGGCACACACACTGACAAGTACATGCACTGTGTGCTCAAGGGCTTCTCAGATACTGACTGCATCCTGCTTTGTTTTATGGCTGCTAACCTACAAAGAAATCTTCTAGGGTTTTGGTTTTGTGATAGTGCCAGGTGATCTACTTTATTATGCATTTGTAATTATATTTATGTTACCTTAATAAAACAGCTAAAAAGAGCCTACTGGGAGGAAAAAGGGAGACTTTTTCTTCCCTGAGGGACTTACTGAGCATACTCAAGGCAGAGGATCTTGGAGAGAGAAGAGTCAGTTACAGTCACAAATAAGAGTTTGACACTCAGGAAATGACATTTTACAGTGAAGAAAAGTTAGCAAAAAGACTTCAGAGGGGTCTAGAAGGGTCTGAGATTGGTGCTACTCAGAAGGTGATTGAGTAGGTAAAAGCAAGGATGATAGACAAAGGATATCAAGCAAATTTCCCTTACTTGAATATTCTTTACTTAAATAATTAAATATTTGTTTTCATTTAAAGAAATTATGTCCTTTGAGGGTTTTAAAATATTTCGGTTTTATGGCAGACTCATTAGACGTGAAAGACACAGTGACATCCACCTTGAAACTTTGGTATTGATGACACCAGATCACAGTTAGAGTAGAACAAAAATTACTGGCATTTTGTGGAAGCTGAAACATTTTAGGATTTCATTCACAGAATAAAGAGGAATACAAGGAATAGTGCGGCCAAAACTCTCATTTTGATCAAAGGTAATGCTTATATTTATCAGTGTTTTAAGTGTAGGAAGAGTCAACATTTCATTAAATAATATTGGTTATAAAACAGCAGAAAAATATTTGCAAAATTCTTTCACCAGTGCTACAGGATCACAATAAGGAAAAGCTCACCAAGTGTGACACAACTTAGATGGTGGCTGGTTTCACTCTAGCCTACATGGCCCCAAGGTAATTGTTCACAGTAACAAATTTCTGAAGGTTGTGCAGAAATTTTCAACAACTATTTTTTTTTTTTTGGATTGATGTTTTCAAAAATAAGTTAAAAATCCTTGAAGGGAATATTGATAGAGTGTATGATGTCTTTAGATCAAATGCACAATGCTTTAAGAGTTTAGAAAATCACAGGATATTTAGGGTTGGAAGGGCCCCCTGGAAGTCATCCAGTCCAATCCCCCTGCCAAGGCATGGTCACCTAAAGCAGGTTACACCCCTGGAGGGTTTTGAATGTCTCCACAAAGGGAGACTCCACAACCTCTCTGGGCAGTCTGTTCAGTGCTCTGCCACCCTCAATGTAAAGAAATTCTCCCTCATATTGGGGTGAAGCTTCTTGCGTTTCAGTTAATTGCCATTGCTCCTCATCCTGTCACTGGCACCATGAAAAATAGTCTGGCACATCCTCTTGGCACCCACCTTTGAGATATTTGTATGTATTGATGAGATCACCTCTCAGTCTTCTCTTCCCTAGACTAAACAGGCCCAGCTCCTGCAGTCTCTCCTCATAACAGAGATGCTCCAGACCTCCCATCATCTTTGTGGCCTCTGCTGGACCCTCTCTGGTAGTTCCTTGTCTTTTACTGAGGAGATCAGAACCAGAGGAGTTTATGTTATAGATTAATAGGTAGTAAAATAAAAAAAAATACTCAAGGAAATATTGGCATAGTAAAGGAAAAATGTATTTTCTTTTTTTTTTCTTACAGTTTGTGAGTTGCAAATGAAGTAGACATTTTTAGTTGATAATAAAGAGCTGAACAAGTTTTGTTATAGCAACTTTAATACAGCAGTTATGCAGAAAAGCCTACAGACTTTCGGAACTGTAATTTCTGTGGTCATAGAGTTCATTCTGCAGCACATATTCTTCTGCAAAGTCTAAGCGTGACTTCTATCCCTCATGAAACTTATTAAAACACCTTTAAAGAAATGTAGTTTATTTATGGATTTGGGGAAAGTTCTTGAAATGAGGATAACATTTGTGATCATAAAAATATGATGCAAGTTAAATCTCCTGACAGCTACACGGTTAAAAAAAAAATAGATAATTTTCAAATTTATTCCTCATCAAAAAAAGAGTAATATTTACTGTAGAGAAAAATTCAAGGGAACTGATCTGGATTGGTTTTCTATCTGCCTCTCGTTTGACTGTATCTTTCTGTTAGACAAGCATTCCTTAATCATATGATCCATTGGTAATGAAAGTTCCCAAATCAAGTGTGTCGAGAGCTATAACAATTTTGCTAGGATGAGTACATTTTTTCCAAGACCCATTTATTCTTTCTTGTGTTCACCTCACAAATAACTTGATCTCTTAATTTTCCCAAATAACTCTGGCAGTGTAACTACTAGATTTGTGTTGCAAAAATCTCCTGAAGGTATTAAGATTTTTCTCATTTTTAGTCATAATAATTCTTTTTTGCCTAAAAAGATTATCAGGTCACTAAATTATCATCCATATCCCTTATCTGTAATAAATACACTTTATAAATTGATATCTGTAAGCTTTCTACTTTTACTAAGAATAATATGCTGGACATACAGCATGCTTTGCTTATATTGTCTTTCTTCTGGTTTCTGATACACCACCTTTTGGAAACTTCATTAAATCTTAATTAAACATGTGTATGTATTCTCTTCTGCTTGGAAATTTCCTGTAGTGCTGGCTAGATAAATTCTCTGAATGGTTCTTCAGAACAGGCACATCAGAAAAGTGGAGACTAATGCATGCTGACCTGCCATATGGGCAGGATTTCACTGAAACCCTTTTTTTCTTCTTATGAGACATACATACAACTCCCAGAAGCTATGTACACAGTTTTGTGTTTAATAACATAGTGCAGCATACTGTTCACAAAAGTATGTAGGCACAGATGAATCATGAACATAAACAGAGGGAGACAGATTGTATACATTGAGCCTCTGTGTCTAACTCTCACACCGAGCACAGTGGATGCCAGTCCTTATGCCTGAGGCAGCAACTACGCACAGAACCTCTACCCTGGTCCTCAGAAGCATCTTATTAACCCCCAAAGAGCCACAGATCCTGTATTACCTGCTGAAAGTCTCTGCTCTGTAAACACCTGCAGTCGTCCTGTCTGCTGGGCCTTCAGCATGAAAATATTTGCAGCAACCCTGAGCATCTTTCTCAGCTTCCCTTGAGTTACACTCATGGGCTCTGCTCCTCACCTTGTCACTCACAGCAGGATATTGGTATCAAAGCCGGTAAATTTTGTCGTGGAATCAGCTGCTGTTGCAGCTTCTGCAGACAGGCACAACAAAATCCCTGTAGAAGAGTTTGAACAGGGGGCCAAAAACTATAGTTAGTAAAAGGAGACAGATTTTTTAAAGATGGAAGGAGTGGATAGGACACTACAGACACAAAGGAGGAGCAATGTGCAGAAACATAATAGCCAGAAGACACCAACGACAGAAGTAATCTTTAGACTGTAAAAGGATGAGACAAGAAGGGCTTGAGGGGGATATATTTTTCAGAAAGAGTAAACAAAGAAAATCCCGAAGAACTGGAGCACAGTCATCCATCCTGTACATTGTGGAAAAAACCGCACAACATTCCCCCTTTCTGCTAACATCTGGTCCCAAAAGGAAGCCAAGAACCAGTCAAAGAAGAGCAGTTCACTGGCAAACACATGCCAGCATTCTTGCTATCACTGCCACACAGCTCTGGTCCATGTCTCAAGCACAGATATTTAATGACTATGTGACTTGAAGAAAATAAATGTACATGAGACTGCTTATTTTTCCCCAAAATTATGGGGTTTGAGGTGAAACAAAGAATTTCAACTGAGAAAGAAGAAAAACAGTCTATGCTGTGTAGTCAAATTCAAAATGCTTCTCAACATGGGGCCTTTGGCTGAAGACTTCAGGAAGAGCTGGAGATCCCAAGATGCTCTGCAGGAATTGCCTCCCCTCAGCACACACATGACGTTTAAATATCCAGCCAGCCACAAGATGTCAGCACACTCAACGGAAATTCCTATAAAAACCAAAATCTGTATAAATGGGGTATTTCTGTGACACACATCTCTCCTCCTACTATTAATGGGGAAAAAAATGATGTTTCTGAGGAGTTACATGAAATTTCACATTCAGGCTTGTGCCTTCAAAGTGGAAATACCTGATGTATCTGGCCACATATCTTCATGAGAGTACACTGCTGAAAGAGAATGGAGAACATGTTTTTCTCTTCCCATTCTGAAACCAGTGGATGGATGTTGAACAAGGATCTAAAATAGCTCAAAAACACATGAATAATATTAAATAACAGAATGTAAGCTCTGGCCAGCTGCTTAGATGTTTTAGACTGCACACTCAGCCTTGAAATCCTGCTTCAGTACCTCTCCAGAAAGTATTTCAACTCAGTAAAGTGTCCAGGATACCTGTTACATGGCTTTCATAATCCCTATCTATAAACCCTTAAATACAAATTGTACAGGTGTGCTCTGGCTTGTGTGTTAAGTACCATAAGTGGAGACCATATGTGGTGTGGGCAGAGTACAAAAGAAATTAATCATGTCCACATTCTTTCAAAAATAGTTCAGACACAAGATATCATGATATCAGTCATCTTTTGCAATTTGCATCATGACCAAAATATTCAGTGAGTTGTTCCTATTACTGCATTCCAATCTACAAATATTCAAGTTTCACCTTGGGCAGGAAAATGCCTGGAATCTTCCTGTAAAATATAGTCAGAATTCCCTCTACATTATTTGAATTCTTTCAGCATGTCAACATATCAACAGCAGATGATATATGAGAGATTTTCTGGGGAGACTGGGGTAGCTAGATTCTCTAAGCCTGACTTCCATATTAGGCAAATTAGTAGTCAAAATTAGTACAACAATATTATTGGGCATCTGGATAAATACAAGTTTCTTGGAAAGACCAGCATGCCTTCTGTAGAGGAGAGTTCTGTCATGTGGATGTTTTAGTACTTTTATTCGACAAAGTCATCAAACATGAAAATAAGAATGATTTGGTTGATATAGTCTATCTGTATTTTCAAAATATTTGACAATGCCATCTCTCAAGCGTTTTAAAGAAAATTATAGTATCTTAGAATAGCAGAATATTCTGGGTTGGAAGGCACCCATCAGGATCATTGAGTCCAACCCCTGGCCCTGTGCAGGACACCCCAAGGATCACACCATATCACTAAGGACTTAGGGGGCTTAGGTGAGACTTGTGCTTTACAGTGACTTCATGCAAGACCTAGAAAAGGCATTTTGTAGGGAGCTTGGAAAGTTTGCTGTTAATACTAAATTATTCAGAATAGGAAAAATGCAGACTGACTGTGAAGAATTGCTGCAGAAACTTATGAGGCTGATTGGGCAATAAAATGGCAGATGAAATGCAGTGCAGAAAAATGTAAAGTGATGCACGAGAGGGAAAAACCCACAAATTCACATATAAAATTATGAGCTCCAACCTAAGTGTTACTTCTCAGAAGAAAAATCTTGAGATAATGAGAGTTAGCTCCACAAATATGTCAGTCCTATGGTGAATAACAGACCAAAACCCAAATCAAATGTTAGTAACTGTCAGGAAAAAAAATAGAACAAGATAATTCTCAGCTGAATAAATCATGAATCACCTTTAAAACACAGTTCTGACCTCTCTCCCATTATCCTCCCATATTTAAAAGGACATAGCAGAATTTGAAATTATTAGCAAAATAATTGAAGCAACAATAATTATTCAAGATGAGGATTTATTTCCAAATGTGACAAAACTGAGGCATATAAAGTGAGCTAAAACTCTTCTATCTAGGGAAGAAACAAATTAGAAGGAAGACAAAACAGGTCCATAAGTTCAGAGAAAGACTGAGCAGAGAGATGGCCCCCCAGCTGTATGGCCCTTTCTGACTGACCTAGCACAGCCATTCCACTGTGCTGACCACATTCTGACCAAGAGGTAGTATGAATTTATAAGAACACTTTGGCTATTATTTAGCTGTTGTCTAGTATCCCTTCTGGGGCTTTTATTAGCTGTGATGCTGCCATTTATCATGCACATTTTGTTTAGCAAATTCACTTTTTTTGAAGAAAAGAAGTAGAAAGCATTTGAGAACAAAGTTTAGGAATAGCATAATGATGGTATTACTCTTACAATGAAATAGAATAATAACATCTATAATCTGGTAATCTGCCCATATTAATCACTACCCAGGTAAAAGTCTAATTGAAATTAATGAAAATTTTCTCAGAGGAATGGCTTCAGGATTCTCTTCTATATAGATTATTTATATCATGCTTATCACCATAGTTTCTGAATGTGTTCCAGTAGTACATTAAGCAGTGTGACTAACATCTGTCACATGTTTTTTTCTTCAGTCTCTCTCCAAGGAGATAAATATATGCAGTAGAGTTTCTTGTATCCAAAAGGAATTTTGCCAGGTGAAGAGAGAAAGAGAAGATAAAAAAAAAAAAAAAAAAAAACAAGGTGGGGAAATAATTTTTGAATTTTTTCTATTAATATATAATTTGCTTTATTTTTGTATCAGTAAAATCATGGGAAAAAATATGTACTGCATTTAGACCTTGCTATTTCAATTTGCAGCCTCACTTTTGAGTATCACCTTGATGCTGAATTAAGCTTCAAGTAAAGTAAAGTTATATCCATTAATTTGACTCACTTTCTTTTCTGAACTAATAGTGGTATTCAGAAGACAAAAGAAAACTATGAATCATGTTTTGTTATTGCAGAAGGAAAGAATGTCACCAATCATGAAGTATTAACAGTTTTTCAAGGATGATAATTGAACGGTATCTAGTTACTAAGAAACTATGTTAACATTTTAAAATATTTAATTACTTTAAATTGCAACTGATTTTTAAAATAAAATAGTTCATATACACGGATTAATTAACAAAAATTTGCATTGAAGTTTAGCAAAACAGTACCATTCAGTGTTTGACTCGGAATATATCTGCATAATTTTTAAGCCATACAAATTCCTAACACAGATTGATGCGTAATTTTCTTTTCAAACCACTTCAAGATATTTTTTTCAAATTTCAAATATGACCAAAATCTGCATTTTACAGATGAACTTAGTGAAAATGACTCATATAGTGAAAAATCGAACTAATGCTACATTCTTGGTTGACTGTGGACCATACTGCTTCCCCAAACAAAAGAAAAAAACTAAAGTAATTAATAATAGACTATTATGGTTTGAAAACCCTCCATTATCTTTTTTTAAGAGTTCACTAGGAAAGTGGCTTCTCCTTCTTTATTTAGAGAAGAATGGGGATTGTAATCTTACAAGCAGCTGAGAAGTGGAGTAGAGGGGAAATAACCTATGTGTTATGGATGCGACCTTGGCTGTCTCCTTCCAGTTAAGATAGTCAAAACTAAAGGAGGATTTCCAGGAAGCCTATATGGCCTATCCACTGGTAGTATTCTACAGCCCATAAAATGATGAATGTCATGTGCATTATTGTGCTGAAGAGTTTGGGCAAGTATCTTAAGAATGTACCCCAGTAGCACACAGACAGAAAGAGTCCTACACTAAGTTGTCAGGCTTTTGTTAAAGACCTTGATGAAATATTGAATTGCTTAGTTCCGTAATATTAAAGGAAGCTTGGCCCTGCTGTTATTAAATAGGTCTTCCTTTTCTCAGTGACAGACTTCCCATTCTAGCTAATGACAGCAAACACATCTGAATATTTATTATGTGTTGAAAGCACAAATATTGGATAGAGACAGAATATAATAATGCCTTTTATTTTTCTTGAGGCGATCTGTCTTGGCATTCTAAGTGCCACAGATAAAAGCAGCAATAAAAAAAAAAAAAAAAAGAAAAAGAAGAAAAAAAAAAAAAAAGAAAAAAAAAAAGAAAAAGAAAAAGAAAAAGAACAAGAAAAAAAAAAAAAAAAAAAAAAAAGAAAAAGAAGAAATGAATATCTCAAAATAGCAAAGCATTACTGAATAAAGGCTAAAATCATCTTAATGCATCAGGCTGAAAGCCATCCAAAAATGACCTATGAGAGCATCTTGTAAAGTTACAAACCTATGCCTTTGCCAGAAGCAAGCCTTCCCTAAGCCTGAGGCTGCAAAGGTGAATTTTTTCAGAGCTTGGATCCAGAAATAGTTTATATCTCCTAAGAGGGTTAAAAGGTAGAGAGAGTGCCAGAATTTCTGCAAGAGGTGGAAGTTGCATAATAAAACCACTGACTATGGATCTAAGACTATACCTCATTTTCTTTATGTCATTTAGTATGGCTATGTGCTAAACGAGATCAGAATTATTCATGCTGATGAATACGTAAGGAATTGCCCTATGGCAGATCTGCATATTGTGTGTGCCACATACACAAGACTTCGACATGCAGTTTAACTGGGTCTAGTGACCTTTAAAATCATGCCTGTTTTTCACTCATGAATCATCACTTTATTTAGCAGGCAGTTAATGTTCATTCACATTTCCAGCCTTTGTTGACCTCCTTCCAGACTGTGTCCCTAACTGCAGCAGATTAATGTTCTGAGGTAAGCGTAAGTCAGGGTACGAAGCAGCATGTTGTATCTATTCAGTGACTTTTATTTAAATATTCACAATGAACTTAAACACCACACACACACTCGAATTGTAATCACAGACCTATCTGTAGGAGGAACAGGGAAAATCTTCTCCTGCAAGCTTTGATAGTGTCTCCAAAATGTAATTGATTTATTTTAGATAAAAATGGACTGTGAAAGACCAAATGTCTCCCTAGTCTGTTTCCCTGGTGAAGAGAGTGCTCTGGTCAAAATCTAATTGCCAGGATTTGATATTTCTTCTAAAGGACAATTCTTGCTAGACAAATTGTCTGATGATTTTGGCCTTCTGGCATGACTTTTTTCTAAACCAGACAAATTATTTTGAGCAAAGAGAAGCACCAAGTGCAAACATCTTTCCCATTTCTTCGCTTATTTCCCCTTCAGCTTTGAATCTTTCATTCCTTTCCCATGCTGTATGCCCATATCATCTCTTCCCACTCCCTCTTTCTTGTCATTGTCATTCTTGTATTTTGCTCTTACAAACAGCATTTATTTTGTTTTCATTTTGCACTTAACTTCTTGTGTTCACAGCATTCCTTTGACAGAAGACATCCTGCTCCCTGTCTTTCTTCCAATTGACCTCCCTCCCTCCATTTGAATTTCTCATCCCTCTACTTTCAATGTGACTGCCTCTCTGTATGCACCCCAGTATATCCTTTGAGTATATGTATGCATACAGGACAGACAATCCCATCTTTTATCATACCTTTTAAGCTGCACAGAGCTTCTAGCTCTTGATCTCCTTATCTCACACATTCTGTGCCATGTTTTTATGCTTTGATTAATAAAAAGTCTGTGTTGGAAGCTTTTAGCTACAAAATAGCAAATAAACCTACATTTTGGTTTGCTGGGGTTTGTTGATGGACCATTAAAAAATTAACGAACTATCAACTCCCATATGGATTCTATTCAATAACTGACTGAAACCCTAGAAATTCTGAGGATATCTTGGTCCTTTGAATAGCAGCCCTCCTTGTGGCAACCCACCCAAACTTCTTGCCTAACACAGGTTCTTGTTGAATTGCAGAGTCCCTTCTTTTCCACCTTCCTCCAATGACACCAGCTCTCGGCATGAGTGATCCAGTATGATGAGGCTGAATTCAGTCAGGGAGTTGAGCTGAGCTGAGCTGAGCTGAGCTGAGCTGAGCTGAGCTGCCATATCACTGTGCTTGGGGGATGAGACAACCCTATAGCAATCCCCTTTGGGCAGTCAATATGTAGTGGGCAGGGGGTTATAACACCTGTACTGGCATGAGGCCAAAATACAGCATGTTTATGGCAGTGTTCTAGTCAGGGTCTTCCCCAAAATACCCAGATCTGGGGAAGATGGTAAAGTATTACACTTCCCAGTGACTTTCATCTAGTATTTGTTTACTGCCTTAGCAACAGGGTATCAGAATTTATTTTTGAAAGCTGAGGTAAACACTGGCAATAATAAGACTGAAGTTCTTAGAGCATTTTCAAACAAAATCCACCATATCTCTCTTTGCTTAGAATCCAGTTAGACCTTTGTATGCATACTTATTGATGACCTGCATGGAATAATAGCATTAAGATGACAAACATAATTCTCTGTGCTCAACCAGTAAAAAAAAGCAAAATGCTTTCATCCAAACGTCAAATACATAATTTGGATAAATCCACGAGGGTAATGTTCACTCTCTGCAATAGACCATCTGGCACAGAAGACACTGTGCCAATTAATATAGATGGAATGACTGTTAGCACTACAGATAGTAAATATTTCAGACTAATCTTTTTTGTCATTTATCAGCTACACTCATCCTTCAAAATTTGCGGTCAGAGTCTCCAGCATGTTGAAACAGATTGATCACATTCAGACTTTTACTATCCTGCAAAACCTTTGCTTTCTTTTAAATTCTTTTATAGTGCTTCTTTCCACTATTTGTATAAAGGGTGAAATATTATTATAAAGCAACAGCACACTTAGCAGCATTATTTGTAAAGGTAAATACAGTTTTAGTAATACAACCCTAATGGCTATTTCAGAAGAGAGAATACTATGTTTGCAATGTTAATTAACAAGTTGATCTTGAGGAGGCTCGGTCAACTTTTCACCTCACCTAAAATCATTTACCATGACTGTATTTCAGTAATATTTCTAAGAGACCTGGGAAGTTCTTTTATAATACCCAGGAACCATTATTTTAATGGTACTCAAAGAACATTTTTGAATGTTAATTTGTTTTCCCGAGCCATTTGACAAAGCTCTAAACAAAGCTGTATAGGAGCCAAGGAAAATGTTTTCCAAACAGTGTTCAAAGTGCTTCAGAAACACCATGGTTTGGAATCTTACCCTTTAATGCTGGAAACTTAGTAATGAAGCATTCAAAACCTTTCTCATTATAATACAATACCAGAAGTAAAATAAATTGTATGATGGTGGAAGTAGCAGATCAGGATTTTTTTTTTTATTTTTCTGGCCATCACCTTGCAGTTTAAAAGAAAAAGTGAAAAAAAAAAAAAAAAAAAGAAGAAAA
>VWZQ01003747.1:240327-267728 GCA_013397015.1 Myiagra hebetior | reverse complement strand
AAAAAAAAAAAGAAGAAAATTATCAAAACACAGCTGATTTTGTTTGTTTATTTTCTAGATGCTTTTAAAGGTGTTGAGAGACAGGCAGAAACTTTGCATATTACTCGTATGGAAACTTGGGGTATGCATACAGAGCAGTGCAGACTGAGCATCTGCAATGTGATCATAGAAGGGATTTTTGAAGATGGCTTCAGCACTTCTCGCATCTGACCATATTCTGCATTACATCACAGGAAGCATTTGACATATTATGAAAAAAGTATATTTTTTTAAGTATCAGGATTGAAACATACCTTCATGAATGCAAATAGCACAGAATCATAGAATCAGAATCATAGAATGGTTAGGGTTAAAGATCACCTAGTTCCAATCCCCCTGCTGTGGGCAGGAACACCTTCCACGAGACCAAGTTGCTCAAAGCCCCATCCAATTCTGCCTTGAACACTCTCAGAGATGGGATGTCAGCAACTTTTTTGGGCAACCTATGCCAGTGCCTCACCATTCTCACACTAAAGAATTTCTTTCTAATATCAAATCTAAACCAACCCTCATTCAATTTAAAGCCATTACTCCTTGTCAAATTAACAAAAACATTACAAAATGTCTGATTTGAAAGTTTTCTGAACATTTTGTTATAACTGAAATTACATACCGATTTCACCAATCTGACTCCCACTGTTACCTGAGGCCAACAGTTTCAATAATGCAACAGGAGTTCTCAGTAAATGAACAGATAAGTGTGTTTGTCTATTTCTGGAATCTGTAATGCAGACATTCATGCTAAGAAAATTGGCTTTATTTTGCAACAAGTGCACCGCAATGCTCTGTGAGGATTCAGAAATTTCTTGGGATTTGAGACATACACATACACAAAGAGGCTTTATGAAACACTAAGTTGTGCCAGTTTTGTTTATATTGCCCTTGATAAGCTGTTAACTTCCCAGAAATGAACCCACTTTATCATTTCTAGGGCAGTTAGTCCTCTATGTATTTCGTGGAATTGAAAGAAAATTAATTTTAAGAACAGGTGGGAATTTAGGACAAAAATATCCCATATTTTTTTAATCGCAGTCTCAAATATGTGGCATTGTTTTCCATTAGAGAGAAGAGGTGGATGCAAAACTATAGATATTTTAAAAAGATTTTTATATCTGCATTATAAACAAGATTTTTATATCTGCATTATAGCACACATGCATGCCTATAGAAGTTGAAATTCCTGTTGCCATAAGTAAATTTGTGTTTAAACACCTAAAAACATAACTCAGGGAGAGATTAAATTATGTCTGAAGAACTTTACATTGCTAGAACATAGTCCCCTATGCTGACTTTGTAATTCAGCCATGTCCTTGCTTGTCCTGGATGACCTGCAGGCCAACTGAAGTTTTTAATTATGTGTTTATAAATGCCCATAGGCATAGTCACTCGCTGTTTTCCTGCGTGCAACTTTGCTTTCTGGTATATCTTCATCTTTCTCTTTCATGTCAGGGTTGTTTTTTTTTTTTACTTTCAGCATACTCATTTTATGTTTGCAAGTTCCTGGTTTTGAGCTATGGGAGAAAAAACAAGAATTCAAATCTCTAAGACTAACTTATTTTTAATATTACTTATTTATTAACCTACTGTAATGGCTTTGTGGAGAACAAGTGTACAATGGCTATATTCCAGAGCTTTAGAATAGTACCTAAAAAAGGCCAGGAAATCTCAGTTATAGGGTTCACTATCAAGACTAAGATAGTCTCTGAAATATGTAATTACTGTGAGTAGTATATATTACTAGCTTCAACTCCTGCATTGTAGTGAATAATAGTTTTTTAAGCTGTGAACTAAAGTTCACAGCTGCTGTTGGTAAATGAACAAAAACTGAGGACAAATTTTATTGTCTGACCAAAGTATAGAGAAATTCCCCTGTGCTGATAGGTATAGAATTCTTGAAGATGTTTAGAAACATTGTCTTTTGACAGCCACTCTTTTAATTTGTCTTAACAAAATAATTGTTTCCAGTTTCTACTGTTCTTTACCATGTGCTAGCACTTAATGTTGAGGGCATGCATTTTTGTATAGTGCAAGTGAACAGTGTTCATTCAAGTGACCTTGTAGGAGCTATTACATTTTAAAGAACAAATAGCAGTTGTGAAACATTAAATATGAATTTATGAATTCCAATTTATTTGGTAAAAAACATTTTCATTGCAACCTTCACTTGCATTGTGAGCTCCATCATGATTAAGATGTTTAAGGCCATGATTCCACAAACATTTTTCTCAGTGATAGAATGGCTTATATAGTTCTTACCTTTTCCCTCTCTTTCACTGTTTACTCCCATCCTTTCTCTCCCCTTCAACTGTACTATAATCTTCACAGAAGGGAACAGGTTAGCCTGAAGTTACTGCTGGGACCAACCTCTCAACCTAACCTCACAGGAGTGTGTCACAGAGGTGTAAAAGGAGACATTTTCCAACCAGAAGTGATTTATGAATAATCAGATCAGGCAGAAAAGAAGAGATGCTATGAGATATTACACAACTTGTAAATGAGAATCATATGCAAGAGTGGCAGGATACAGGCAGAAATTTATTCAGAGATGGATTTTTTTTTTTTTTCACAGTCTACACAGGCTTAAAAAACGTATGCATTTCTTGTTCTCTCACCATGTACCCATATTTACCTCTAACTGGGAAAGCAGAGCTCCCACAGACCAGTGGTCTCCATGCAGAGCATATGTTAACACAAAATCCTTGGAAGAACTGTGACAGCTGTCCTGAAAGTATATTCCTGAAATTCTCAGCGCTGTGAACAGCGCTGAACTACTCTCAACTCGAGGGTATGGAACAGAGTGATGGGATCCATACACAGCAAACTGTGGCCCAGAGAGTGGGCATGTGCCCGGGCAAAACAACATTTCTGTATAAATACTCTTTAAGGCTTACCTGTTCATTTTTGAGCATCTCTAGTTTCATAATAGTGCAATTTTATCATAATATCATAAATAAAAAATCAGAGCACAAAATCAGAGTAAGGAGCAATGAGCTAGTCACAAATGAAAAATATGAATGTTTGTGTCCCAGGGCATGTTTTCCCAGTCATTTTAATCTGCTTAAAGAATTACCCCTTTGCTGCAGGAATAAATAAAAATAAAAATTGAAGTATTTTTAAAACAAAAATTGAAATAGAAGTTATCTCTCAGTGTACATGGTCTTCCCTATATCCTGACTTTTCTGAAAATTTAGCCCAGGGTGGTTGGACCGTGAAGAAGGAAAGAGAAGATGGGTTCTTGCACATGAGCTACAAGGAGTTTTAAGAACATGGGATTGACTGGAGGAAGAAAATGTAAAGTCAAGGTCAGAGAGGAAAACCACTAAGAGCAGTTAAGAAAAGGGAAAGTAGGCAGTGAAGAGCATGATGGGGTGTAACATTATTTTAGCAGTATTATGAAATATAAGGAGGGGCGGAGCTGTGCTGGTAATTGAAATGAAATTAGAACACTGTATTAGCCTTCTGGAAGACTTAATATATTCTATTCTTACCAGCAGCAGATTAACAGGAGAATATTAAAAAAAAAAAAAATCCAGAAAACAACAACAACAAAAATACAACTTTTTGGTACAATTAAAAGGTCACTAGAGACTTTTTGCTAGAAGAGAAAAAGTATCTTGCAGAAACACTGTGATTCTTCCAAGTCAAAGGTAAGAGAAACCTTGGTTGAACTTGCTTCCTTCACCCTGCTCTCAGAAGTACAAGCCTCAGAGTGGGACGGTCCTTGGTGCCTGCCAGCTCTAATGTGAGAAAGTTCTGTCTGCAATTCAGTAGCTGCATGATACAGGAAGGCTTTTATGAAGAGAGGTGCCAGATCTTTTATAGTTCACCCAGGTACCAAGATCTTTGTTTAGAGCTAGCAAACCCCAACTGTTTTTACTGCTCTGGGAATCCAGCTAGAAAAACCTTTGTAGACAAGAAATACACAACAAAGTCCAGCAGCTTCCTTGAAGCGTGGGTTTGAGCAACTGAAAATGAGAGAGGAAAGAATTCCTGGAACTTCTCCAAGGACTGAGGCAGAGTGTGCCTTTCCTCTTTGACTCTCTGATTCTGGTTTTCAAAGACATCTATCACAGCAGTCCTTCTAAGAAGAGAGATTATTCAGTGTACTTCGTCTGCCTTAGAGGATTCTCTGATTCTCCATTAATGTTTCTCCCTCTGGTGCATAAATGCATGCCACAGGGGGTAGATAATGTTTGGGATATTTGTTTTTTTTTTTTTCTGGGTTTGATGTGTTTTTAAACATATGGGCTTAATATTCTGGTAATAAGAACACTGACATAAACAGAGTTTTGTACATGCACAAAGAGGTTCAAATTGCTCTTTGTCTGGAGAAAGTCCCTTTCAAGGACAGATGCAACATATGGGAAGTGGAGAGGTGGGACTAGACTGCTAAGTAGCTGTCACAGTCTTATTTAGGATCCATGTAGAACCATGGTACCCCAGGGAAATCATCACTGAACTCTGTTCTAGGAGGTATTACTTTTTCGGCACAGGGAACACAAACACTGTTCTGGCCTCTCAGGCTCCACATGACACATTCACCACTTATCCAATATTACAGCTTACTTCTGTGGGTTTAAGAAAAGGACCTAGTATGGTGGCCTCCAAGAATCTGAAAAAGGTGTGTCCTGATGAAACAGACCAGATCCCATAAGATGATACTGTGCGTAGTGTCTCACTGTACTGGTGAAATGGGAATGAAAGCTATTAACTGTCTGTCATGAGAAGGTCAGGACAGGCCAGGACACAAGTTACAACAATAGCTGACAAATGCAGAGTGTATGGGAATGGGATGACTGTGCTGTATGTTCATGCTAAGGCAGACAGCTAAAGAAAGCATTTTGGTACATTTTTTAAAACAGTTTCTCTCAGTTAAATTAATCACAAAAGATTAAATTAACAATCAATTTATTTTTTAAAAGTTATTTTTCTTTGAAATTTAAATAAGTTTATTTAAAAGCAGAGTTATATTCCTCAATATCCACAATCCACGTATTTCCCCAAGTGCAAATATCAGAGCCACACAACTTTGTTATGGGAAGAGATTCTGAGAGCCTGAAAAAGGGAATGGACTCAGAAGAACAGAAGATAATTCTGAGAAGAAAAATAATAAACAGAATTAATCACTGAAATTCTCATTCAAATACTATGGCAAGACAAAAAAATGCACTTCAGGGCAGACCAGAGTTTATTAGGAAAAGAAGTAAAAGCAAACTATTCAAATGACAGTAGAGTTAGGAGCTTAATGCCCTTTATTCCTTATGTCATATTAGTCAAGCAGACTCAGACTATGACATGTATTTAGATACTAAACTTACCTCTTTTTTCTAGATTACCATGGGGTAAGTGAAAAGAGATGGCGTTCTCCCCAAATATAGTCCAGAACAGAAGCATTGTACAGGCTTATACAGGTTTGTTATCCTGCCCTGCAATACTCCTTGCTGGCTGTAACTGTCCTTACTGCAGATGGTGTGATTGATACCTATGGATCCCTTCTGAAGTGAATTGTGCTCTGAGAACAGCACTGGAGCAATGGGCAGCAGAATCTCTTTGTCTTGTGCAGCTCCACCACCTGCACCGAGGACCAGGGACAGCGCTTGGGGCTTGCACAGTATCAGTGTGAGCAGAGCCTTCAATCCTTTCCCCTCATCTTTCGATAGATGGCAAGCAAAACTGAGTGATGTGAAGATCCATAAAAACAACTTGAAAAAACACTGATGACAATTTTTTTTAATTGTTTAGAAGAGTTTTACAGAACTGATCTGTGTTTTCCTCTTAACAAGATAAATATTTGATAGCTGGTTGTAGGTACAGGATGAATATCCTGATTTTTAATTTTCAGACAAAGACAGTTATAGTACTTTGTTTTATAAGCCTGTGACAAAGGAAAACAGAGGAAGGTAGAAAGTGAAGCCATAAACATCTATGCAAAAATCAGATTCTTCAAGATTAGCAATGATCTTTTGGAAGCCAATTGTTAGGCAAGGCATCAGTTTTGAAACAAATTCCACCGCTATAGTATCATACAAATCACCTTATTGAAGTTGTTGCTCATGTAGTACGTTCATGCCGTATTCATTAGTATCTCCTTAAAAATATGAGGAAAACTCATACAAGTTCTGAAATTTATATACTTTCACTTCAACCAATAATAATATTTACTATGGTGTATCTTCTCTATCATATTACAGTATCATGTGAAAGCTCTGCTTCTGCATATTTCATCCTTCCATCCAAGCATTCAGTCACGGATGTGCTTCACTCTTGCTATTTGCAGTTTATTTTCCTCTATTCTTAAGATTAAAGAGAGGTTACATTTTTTGGAAGTAACCACTAATGGAAATTAGAGCTCAGGGGGCTGACTTTTGTCACAAACCAGAACAGTTGAACTCCCAATCCTGAGCACAAGGAACAAAGCAGAAAATGGATAGATAGGCAGCTCTAAGGAATGTTGTTGACATAATCTTTTTTCTTATGTCAATAGATGGAGGCAGAGTCTATATGCACTAAGAAGACCTTAAACTAATAAAATGTAGCTTGATTTATTGCTTCTGAATATTCAATATTTTAAAGGAAGATTACCACACTTCGAGAGCTAATACCAACTTCTTCACCAAAGGAATACCTGCAGCCAACAGAAAATATTTGATCATCTTTTCTTCCTTTCTTCCTTTATAATATTTACTGAGATAGTACAGTAGCATTTGTCTTCTGCAATATTTTTTTTTTTTTTTTGTTCTGAAGAGCACTTTTGTAAATCTGCCTGCTAAACCCATGTGGTTCTCAGAGATGAATAATTTAAACTATACATATGTTAGTAACTTGACCCAAGGAGTGTATGAAATGCAACAAAAATGCTCATATAATGCATGAAAGAATCTATGGACTAAACAATCTATTGTTCTCTTACAGGTAAAAAGATTATCTTATCATCATGGATGACTTGCTGTAACATAGTTTTTCTCAGTAAAGACCTTCTTTGCAAAGATGTTTTAAAGGCAGAATAATATACTTTTTCTCCTCTTAAGACTGAATACTATAATTTCCCAGCAAAGCTTTCTATGATTAAGAAGATTTAAAAAATTGAAATAAAATAATTTGAAAGGATACTAACATAAAAGACAAAAATATTGTTGAGACCTGAAGGTATTTTTAACATGTAATGTCATCTTGGGGGTCACATCTGGCACAGCAGGACAGCTGATGTCATTAAGACTATTTTAGTCACTGAAACTTATTTTCATCCTTTTAGTCTGTGACTCCCCCACAAACAGACAGAATCACTGAGGCATTCAGGTCAGCAGTGACCTCTGGACTGGGCCAACACCCCTGGTCAGAGAAGAATTAGCTAGAGTGGGTTGCTACAGATGGTGTACAGTCAAGGTTTTAAGTATCTCCAAGGATGTAGGTTCCACGACCACTTTGGGCAACCACTACAAGATGTTGGCCATATTCACTGAACCCCCCCAACAAGTTTTGGTCTCAGGTTTAGGTGGAATTAAAACTGTGTCCACTGCCTCTTATCCTTGGATCATTGGATACCACAAAGGAGAGACTGGTTCCACTTTATTTAATGTCCTCAAAGATATTTTTGAATGCGTAAGCCCCGTGAGGCATCTCTCCTCCAGGCTGAACTGCCCCAGCTCTCCAAACACCTCATGACAGATGCTTCATATTCTTAAACATCTTTGTGGTCCTTGGCTGAAGTCGATCCAGTATGATCATGCCTTTCTTCTGCTGGAAGCTCAGGACTCGAGATGTATCTCACCAGTGCTGAGTGGAGGAGGACTTCCTTCCTCACCCTGCTGGCAATGCTTTGCCTACTGCACCTCAGGAGGCTGTTGGCCTGCTTTGCTGCAAGGGTGCATCCTTGGCTGATGTTCAACTTGTTGTCCATCAATGAAATAAACATAACAAAGTATTTGTATACTTTTATATCAAGTTGAAATAAATGTGCAGCCGTCATGAATTGTAGCACTTCAGATTAGTTTAAAGGCAGTGTAAGCACAAAGGTCTTCCTATTATTAGTTTAAGCTCAGGCTCTTTAACTATATCATCAGCTTTTTGAACTTGGCTTTAGCTTGGAGAGAACTCAACCATTTCACAAAAGCTGAGTTTTCAATCAAACCATTCTTATTTCAAAACTGAGCTCCAATCTGGAGAAAAAGAATAACGTTTAATTACATACTTCAGTGCACTTCAGAATAGAAATGGGCTTTTGTTAATCACCACAGCAAGCTCTCAAACACCACTGAGACTCATGATCATCATTTTAAGATGAACTAAATCCATGATAACAGGGAAGTGTCTAAATAGAGAAAGCAGAAACCTGAATTCTACTTTGGATATAATGTTTTACTACCGTAAAAAAGCAAAATACCAAGCATCAAAAATTTGGGAGCTTCATTCATTGTTTGCCGTATATTTTAGTAATTGGGTTGCAAACTATATACAATCATGTTTGCTTTCCTTTTCAGAAGAAATACCTAGTCCAAAATAATACCTCTTTAAATGAATTCTTAAGTTAATATAGTAGCATCAAATCTTTATTTCTTAAAAATCATAGTAATGGTTCTTGGATTTGTTTGTACAGTGTTAAAATAAACCTCAGAGTACATTTAGAAGATATTTTTTAAAAACAAATTGACAAGCATGATGTTAGTTTGTTATCCTTTACAGGAGCATGCTTGGAAATGAACAGAGTCTGGGCTCGAAATTCCTAAACAAAATTGAGTTGTTTGACATCTGAGATCCCAGCAATGACTACCTGTGAGAAAGTGTTTGAAGTGTAGTTTACATATACCAGGAAAAGAGTCAACTAAAACAGATATTTGAAAGGAGGAGCAGCAAGCAAGGTTAGCAGCATTTAAATGTCTGTTAATAGTTTGTCAGAATCATTGTGTACATTATTCTGTGTGAGTAAAAAAATAAGCAACATAAGAAGACTGTTGAGCACTGAATGAAACTTCAAAGTCTTGTCTGTGAAGAGCAGGAGAAAGTCCAAAATCTGACAGAGAGGACTGACAGATATAAGAAAATCCTTGATAACATGCATTAAAATGCAGGAATATGGAGATAAACTCCAGGAAGCAGTAGCATCTGCTGTTGTTCCTGAAGTGAAAAATAACATTTACATTGCCTTACTAAGTAATAAGCATCTCTTACAGCTCATTGTAGTACCGATTTTTTACAACTTAGAAAAGAAACTTTAAAAAAAAAGAAAAAAGTAAAAACCACAGACATGGGTTTACTACACTTTACTGTAATTTTTCATGGGAGGAAAAAAGCCACACACACACGTTCAGGTTATAAGCTGCTCCAGGCAAGGGTTACGCTCCAAGCATTCAGCTCAGACTGGGATTGCTCTTTCTTGCCTGGCTCTAAGTTGCCCCTTGCTCAGGACAGCATAACACTGCAGTAGGTTTGTAAGCTCCAAGGAGCCAAAGGAAAGAAATAGTTTGCTAACCAAAGTAGGTACTCATAGACCCTGAGCAGGGTTTACTTCTCTCCACTGTCTACTTACAGGGTCTAGACTGCTGATTTAGGTGGTTTGGATTATCCTGCTGAGGCCCACTAACGACACTTTAAGTGTTGCTTTGGTGAAATGAAGTTCCTAAAGTAGTCTGAATACTGCAGACAGGCACAGCTCAGAAACTTTTCTGGATCTGCACCCAAAAGGCTCATCAAAAACTGTGGAAGAACCTTAGTATTGAGAGTGAGCTGAATGAAAGGGTCCCTTACACCTAGCTGAAATTGCTGCCTTCCTATGTCTGTCAGCAAAAGTCTGAAGTAAAACTGGGGTCTCTGAGTGCTGTATCCGCATATAAATAAATCAGCATCCATCTGTAGAATTAAGCTGTGATTTATTTCGTTCAGTTTCCTATTCATGTTTAATATTTTGATCATAAATCTTTCAGATGACAAAGAAAATTACCCATAAATTCCTCTGGGGAGGATGGTCGATTATCATTGCTTGCAGGACCTCCCACTAGAGAGACAAACCAAATGAAGCCACAAAGAATATGCAATCAAGCAAACATTGTGTGGGAACTGTGAGGCAGCAGGGAAATTTAAATATATATTCCTAAGGAAGAAAGAACAATAATAATCAGCACATGCAGACACACATAGAAAAAAAGCATCAGCAGAACTGGCTTTAAAACTACTAGAATAATTTTGGAGCTATTTTGGCAGAGCTAAAGATGCGCAAAATTATAAAGACAGTTCTAATGTGAATGTAGTACGATTAGAGTGGAATCAAATTTTCTCAATTAATGCATTGTCTCACAAACTGGTTTAGAAAAAGCACAATCTATATCTGTGTCTAACTTCACATTCCAAAATGCAGAGAAACTACTCCCAGGTTGGAGAGTCACAGACCTGAAAATCTGCAAAAGTTAAAATAGTTTGCTCACTTTGTATGCCTACAGACCAGTGAACTGACAGGGATGTCCCTAGGATCTCTAAAAGGTGTATTGGAAGATGAGAAAGAGAAATGTGGTGTAGGATTCAGCTCTGATTCAAACATCTACTTCTAGACAGTCATGATGGAAAGGTTCTGCAAATGAACCAGAGGTCTAAGCTCCAGCACAGGAAGAGACAATGCAGTCAGCACATCCAAGGAATCACAGCGAATAATTCAACTCATCCTAAGGAAAGCAGATAGCCATGGTCAGCTCTAGGCTACACTGACTGTTAAGGATACCAGTGAGGATAATAGGAGATTTAACTTTTAAGCCATAGACATGTGGAGTCTTCCATTTAGGTATCATTACCTGCAAGGCTATTCCCTGTCAAAGTATCTCCCAAGCTGAATACTTACATTCCAGATTCTGTTAATCCTGAAAGGAATTTGTATCTACTATATTCAAAACCACAGGCAGGAAAAACAAGCAAGGTCTGCAATTGTGGGATTGAATTGTGGGATGAATCAGTCTCATTTTACACCTCAGCAGCCCCCAATTGTTTTGTGAGAGTGATAATCGCATGGAGTAAAGAACTAAGAAAACTGGCCTCAAAGGACTTTGCAATCAGCTCCTGCCTGAATATGATGTGCTTATCAAATACATTCATGACTGTGGATACCATCAACTCCTCAGCCTGCGGAATGGGAACGTGCGCGTTTGCATCCGTGGCTGCAGGCACGGGAGGCACAGTTGCTATGCAAAGCCTTAGACAAATTGTTCGATCAACAATTTCAACAAGGTGTGGGGGGAAGTGAGATGAGAAGGAGGAAAACCAACCTTCTTTATTTTAAGACTGTTTGGAGATAACTGAGAAGTAGAACAGAACAAATATTTTCAGCTAAAATATACACGAGCCTGAAAATGCAAACTGAGCAAAGCTGAGCGTTTTCTGAAGTTAATTGAGGTCAACTGGGTAGCCAAAAGTGAAGGTTTTCCTTTTAAAATAAAAACTTTTTGAATTTTCATGTTGAAATTTCCTTCAACTTTATGGACATAAAATTATTATTTTTCCTAAAATGAATTTTTGTGAAAATTATTATCCAGTACAAACTGTGTAAAACTTATTTAATCTACTGAATGCATTTTTTTTAGGACTGGCAGAAAATGTAAAAGATAACTCTAGTTCTGCTGAAGAGCATAGCAAAACTTTAATTGACATTAACAGGTTCCTCGGACTGATTGGAGGAATTAAAAAGCAAAAAAACCCAAAAGTTCCTTGTGATCCTACGGTCATATTAAATTACTGAAAAATGTATCAAAACTTAAAGAAAAAAATCTTGAGAAAACAATATAACTTGTATCAGCATTCAGCCCCATTTCAACAAAATTTTACTTTAAAATGAGAGGAAATAAATCACCCCTAAATATATTCACTCTATTAAGGTTTTTATAAATAAATTGGGGACAATTATTTTTACAGGGAAGTACCAATATATCAGTAAAATTTTCAGAAGAAAAGCATGGAATAAATCAGCATCACCTTCTTAGTTTTAGGTTCCTAAGGCACACTTACTTCAGTAAGAAAGAGATATTACATTTGAACTTTATATTAATTTCACTTCTATATTGGAACTTGATATTTTGTGTTATAGGGATTTTACCACATAGGAATGCAAAGACATGAAAATGAAATGCCGTAATGTTTAAGTACCTATTTTTTTTCAAGTTCCTCTGCATTAAGAGATATCTACACTTTCATTTTCCAATCCAAATTTTCAAAATAAATTTTACAGTGTCAGAATTTCCTGTGGGATGGAAATAAAGTTTTTGAACCAATTATACTAGTAAGAATGTAAAGGCATTTTATTCACTCTCCATGTTCCCACGACTCTAAAAATATATCTATTTGAAACTGTTGAATGCTTCATTAAAATTACATCAATAAAAAATCTATAGTTGAGATATTTTTAATTCTTCTAACATTGAACAAATGAAGGAACCAAGAACAGTTATATATCCAGTGATGTTAAACTCTTTGGATGGACGATAGATTTCCTAACAGTTATTGAATTCTTTAAATAGCTATTGAAATTTTCTGCCCTTTCCACTGGAAAATGTCATTTTAAGTGTTCTTACTGACAGCATGTGTTAGAAAACACAAGTGATATAGCATGGACTAACTTGATTTAGGTACTTCAGAGTATAGGAAAGTTGTTCTTCTAGATTCTCTTGTAGCCACACTGTTTATTTTAATAATACTATTTTCCAGATAGTATCTTGTAACTTTATTTCACAACCATCTAGTGACAGGAAAGTCAGTAATTTGGTGTACTTGACATTTCTGAGAAAATATATCTGCATGCCACATCTATGATGGTTTAGAAGGTTAGTATTACCAGTCTGACTGTGTCATACTGTTGGTGCATTTTTATTTTATATAAAGGTATATCGCCTGTTTTTCAATAAAGTGGCAAGAGTATGTGCTCTGAATTACATTGATCAACTATATTCACTCAGTTATATTGAAAAAAAAAAAAAAAAAAACTTGGAATTTGAGATCAATAACCTGTAGCCATCACCAGAAAACAAAGCAGTAAGTTCTATATTGCGTAATTTTCTATTGAATTAAGATAGTCACTATAATTATCTTACACCTCAAAGGCTGTAGAAGATGAGATAAAGGAATTAAAACTTCCATAAAACACATATTCTCCCTAGAATATGGAACCAGATTGAAGATATTCAGGTTTTGTGATAAAACCTTTTGCTCTTAATCACGGTCATTAATCACTCCAAAAAAAAATCAGAACTGCTGACTGTGATACAGAGTTTTACATGGAGAATAAATCCAGCCTATCCAAATGATCTGTAAGAGGCAAAGAGGTTCTTAGTGTAGGTGGAAAGAATTCTGCTTATAACACTAAATATACATGAACATTTCTGAACTAGAAAACACTGTGAAATGAAAAAGGTTCTGTGACAGACTTGCAGTTTTCAAGATTGAGCTGTGAAAGATACATATTTAATTTAAAAGTCAAAGCTAATAAAACTCTGAAACACACTTTATGTAAAATATGAGGAAGAGTGCAAGAATAACAGCTCACATTAAAACCACAATTCTTTATTATCTGACTTGATTTGCTCAAGAAAAGCTGGTTTTCTTGCTCACTTTAATGCAATAATTTCGATAGATTAAAATTGTGAAGCTGTTGGATCCCTCTCATATATTTGATCAGTGTAATTATATAATTTCTTCCAAAATTTGTTATCTGTCTGTAACAAGATTAAAGCACCTGCTGTTACAAGCTTTTCTTTCCAATTACCCTGATGGGAAGTTCAAGTTCTTCACTACTCAACACAAATCTGTTTAAAAGAGAAAAAACAAAATACCTGACTGACGTCTTGGAATGCCACTATGTTCTGATTAATAAATTAATAGTGTTGTGATGTCATTACAGACATATAACAAAAGTCTTCAAAAGAGGCATTACCACACACACAAATTGACCACAAATCTATAGTAGCAAAAAAATTTGGGGAGTTACTCTGGCAGTTCTAGCATTGATGAAGCTTTAGGTAAAAACACTCAGACACAGCTCTATAAAACCACACCATTAATTTCTGAACTCTTGATTACTGAGTACTTTAAGTGGAAAAAATGAAAATTATATACTTATCAGTTCACATTAGAAAGCTAAATTGGGTTGGATTTTAGGTTGTTTTTTGGGAAGTTTTTTTCAAACATACAATTGATTCAACTGGTTATAATGGTTAAGGAATGTGCTGATGTCAAAAGGTGCCCAAAAATGTCTTATGCATTGGACCTTTGTAATCTGAGCAATGATGCTTGGTTTTGGAGCTAGTAGATACACTTGTAATTTGGAACTGGTAGAAAATTCCAGCAATGTTCTATTCATTCTCCATATATACTCTAGGTGTTGTCATAGATATCATCTAAGAACAAAAAAAAAGCCATGTTTGTAAAAATAAAAGATTTGGTTTTTTTGGTGTGATACAGCCTTTAGGCATTGTCATACTCAAAATCAAGCAGATTAAAAAAATGTATTTTCAAACTCGTATGACAATCACATATTCAGAGTCATATATAGATAGCAAATTGATACCTTAAGAACTCTCATGTGTTTACATCCTGGAAATATATAGTGAAAATTTTGCAGAACTTTTACCACAGAACTTACTTGCAAGTAAGTTCTTAAGTTAATATTAACCAAATTCCTACAGCCATCTCAACCCAAATTCTGTCTTTTTCCACACTGTTGGGTAGGTGTGTCTTCATGCAACAGAGTTCTGCAACCATAGGTTCTTACACGTAAATAAAAACCTTCTCCCTTATGCAACGGAGCAAGATTTAAGTCCAATAATTCTTAATAAAAGTAGCAAAAACATTATTATACAGAAATCAAGGATAATTTTTTATTCGATATTCACAAAAGTAGTTTTGTCTGAGACACTAGTGTCTGCCTTCTATTACTCAAAGGCAGCCATTGAAGAAAATTCTCAATAAAGACAGCATGCTCTGTACCTCTTGTATTCAGGAGTTAGAATTCTAGAGGACAGAAAAGGAGAAAAGAGTATCCTAATGCCTCAGTGATCTTGAAAACATAGGGTAGGGAACTGAACCTTCAACAAGTGTATGAAATATGTGACAGGTGTGCAGCAATGATGTATTGGGTAGGGTGTGTTCACCTGAATATTCCAGGATAAATTATTACCTGGATGATTAGGTATTACTGGCAGAAAGAACTTATGATCTGTAACATTGCTACAGCTGAAAACATAAGGAGAGTAAATATGGATGTTAATTTATTATAATTTCAAAGCCATATGTACATTTGCCCTTTTAAAGTCAAGAATTAAAATTCTGCAGTGCTGTGCTAAATATTACAATAACGTGTTTTGTAACAGAAATACAAATAAAATTAAAAAAAAAAAACAATTGGCATTATTTTAACATAAAGAGTTCTGCAGACACATCTTAATATCTATTATAGTTTTCAGCTAAACATTTTAAAATGGATTTCCGTTAAAAGTACTCAGCAGAAACAGTACTGCACTCTTGAATAAACTGTTTCTTGTGATCTTTTCCTGACTTTCATCTACTAATTGTGGACTCATTCCTCAAAATAGTAGTAATAATGGCCTTGTCAAAGTATTGCTCCTAAGCAATCAAACATAAAGATATATGCAATTATTCATTGCCTTCTCAACTACTTCAGCTCTGCAGGGAAGGACACAATGTTGTTGTCAGCAGGTGTAATTATTATATGTTCTTCTTCCCAAGGTGCACCATGGTAACCTATGATGAGATAAACTTATAAAGTATCAGCAACCAAAAGAGTTAACCTATGGTAATGTACATCTTATGTGCTCCAAAAATCAAAATAGAAATGTCGAGGGCAGTTTGAACCAGTATAAGGCAATGAGGCAATTGTTTCCATCTATACTATTTTGTTGACATTCAGTAATAGAAATGCTTGCCTCTCCTCTACTCTCCTAAATAGGATTTGTTACATTGTTACATAATAGCTACAGTGACAAAAGAGTATTACAGAAAGACATTACACCATCCTCTGACATCTGAAATAGTGGCTTTTCTCAAGAAATATTGACCATGTGTTCCCATATAGCTAATCTGTATGTTCCCATAACTAGCTAATAGTTCCCATAAAGCTAATGGTTGGGTTGGAATTCCAGAGTTGAAAGTAAATAGGGGTTTTTTTCAACTTCCTGTCCTCCTTTTTTAGTTTCATCTATAGTTACAACTGGAAATAGCTTGGGGAACGGGGTGTGATAAATATGGTTGCTTCACCTGATAGTCATATTTCTCTTCAGAGCACCTTTTCCTTTGAAGTATATTTCAGTTTTCTAAAACAAATTTGGAAATCTGTCAGGGAGCAGAATACAGCAGTAATGATATCTATGATAATCCATTATAACACAGCATCTGTGATAATTTCTTCTGAAGTCAGAGGAGGAACAAGAGCCACGTAAGTATCACAGTCACTGAAATCCACTGAATTAGTCAGCCATTCAACTGAACAGCTAATGACTGTTAGTGTTTAGGTGAAGACTATGAAACACGTTCAAGCTCTCTTCTCATTTGGAGAGAGATCTGAGAGCTAATTTAAGTTGTCTAAACTAATAATCTATGCTCCCTCAACTGTGTACCTGAAGAAATTGTGCATTGCTGGTGGATGGTTCACCCTGCTCCATAGCAGCCTCTGAGAGATGGGATGAGGAACACTGTGCCTCTTCTGCATTCTATTCCTGTCCTGCGGAGGGAGCTTAGGGAGTTAGCTTAGACTAGTTGCCCTAGATTTGGATGGCTGAAATTATGTAAAATGAATCCCATTCCTGATCATCTTCTGTCAAAATGATTGCTCACATCCCTGGGGATGGCCAGGGAGGAACATGACAAACTAAAAGTTTCTTTCTATAGCAAAGGTACAATAGCAAACATTTTTAACAGAAACATTTCTGAAAAGTTTTTATAAAGTTGCTTCTCTAACACTTGGGGGGAGGGAAGAGAATGCAATTCTTTTGATATTAAGACCAAAGACAGTTTCTATCTGAAAAGCTTTTGTGTCCATATATATTGCCATGTACCTAAAATGACTATTTCACAAAAAACCTATCTTTCCTGTAATTTGTAACTGGCAGAGAAACTTTCTCATGCTCAGCAGAAAAAACCCCACAGAGTTTAAATAGTTGTATACAGTGAGTTACTCACTCCAGAGGAAAGGTTCTTGTACAGGCCTATTGGATCACTGTTTGACTGACTGTGATAATACAGGCAGTGCACACACCAGAAATCCTAATAGCTATGTGGTGTATTGGACCACCAAAACTGGTCTGTCACTCCCTTCCTCATCAGGACAGGGAGAGAAAATATAGAGAAAGGCTCATGAGTTGAGATAAGGATAGAGAGACATCAAGCACCAGTTACCATCACAGTCAAAACCAGACTCAACTAGGGGGAAATTAATTTAACTTATTGCTGATTAAATCAGTATAGGGGAGTGAGAAATAAAAACTAAATTTTAGAACACTTTCCCCCATCCCTCCCTTCTTCCTTGGCTCATATTCAGCCTCTGTTTCTCTAATTCTTTCCACAGAGTAGCACAGGAGGACAGGGAATGGGGATTGTGGTCAGATCATCACACATTGCCTCTGACGATCCTTCCTCCTCACACTCTTCCCCTGCTCCCCATAGGTTAACTCCCACAAGAGACAATTCTTCATGAACATCTCCAACAGGAGTCCTTCCCATGGGCTGTAGTTCTTCCTGAACTGCTGCAGCCTGGCTCCCTTCCATGGGGTGCAGTCTTCCAGGAACAGACTGTTCCAGCAGGGGTTCCCCCACAAGGTCACAATTCCTGACAGCAAACCTGACCCATTGTGGGCTCCTCTCACCATGGGTCCACAGGTCATCTCAAGAGCCTGTTCCAGCATGGGCTTCCCATAGGGTCACAGTCCCTGTTGGATAGCCACTTGTGTGGATATCCATCCAGTGTGCAGACTGCAGGTGGACCTCCATTCCACCATGTACCATGGGCTGCCGGGGCACAGCCTGTCTTACCATGTTCTTTACCACAGACTGCAAGGGAATTCCAGCTCCAGCATCTAGAGCATTTCTGACACTGTTGGGGCTGCCCGAGGCTGCATGGTGTCCAGCTGCAGATGTCCTTGGCCTTAGCTGCAGCAAGCAGGAAAGGCCAGCTCCTTCACAAGGAGCGAACGCCAAACAGAGATGGTGAAAAGGCGTCGGCGGAGGCAAAGGACGAGAGAGGGTTCTTTGTATAGGTTCCAGCTGGTCTATTGCAGGTGGAGGGTCCAGGGACAAAGACCAGGGATAAGGGAGAACACAGCATTTTATATGGGGGTGGAACAAAGGGAAACAACCAATGGGGATCGAGGTGGAGGAGACAGCAGGGGAATAACCAATGGGGATGGCTTAGGGGAGGGAACCAACCAATGGGGCATCGAAGAAAAGTGAATTTTCTAGAACTAATACATTAGCAATTAGGGAAGATGCTTAAACATAAACTTACATAAAACTGGGTGGAGAACTAATAAACCAGTAACCTTGAAATATGCAAGCTAATTTCCACTGGGATCATGGGAACTCGCCATAACTGCGGGGTAAGAATTAAACCTCTGTATCCTGGAGGCCTGTCCACCAGTCCTGTGATTGTTCTGTTGAAGTGGCCACTGCTGCATGCACTGCAACACACTTCCTCCCCTCCTTCTTCACTGACATGGGTGTCTGCCAGACTGTTTCTCTGGCGTATTCTCACTCATCTCTTCCAGCTGCTGTTGCACAGAAGTTTTTTCCCCTTTTAAAATACATTATATCCCAGAGGTGCTAACACTGTCACTGGTTGTTGCAGCTTTGGCTGAGACATAGGGGAAGCATATAGCAGCTCCTCAGAGAAATCACTCCTGTAGCTCGTCCCTTGCTTTTCCACATAAAGCCAATAGAAGCTCTTGGAAAAATACTGGCCTATTCAGCACACATTACTGTTTATTATAGGCATTTGTTCTATATAATATATGTATATTCTAATAACATTGATATTTTGCCAGACAGGAAGACATTATGATAAAGCCCTTATGGTACAGGAGTGAGGTTCTGTAAGGCTTTGACAGAGCTGAAGAATCTGAGAGATTTAAGGTATCATTATGTCTTTCAAATTCTGAACAATTTTGGAGCTGAAAGGAGATCTTGGTATAAACCAATGTCTTCTAGTGATCTTCACAGGTCATGATAACTCATTGGACTGTTTGATGCAATATTAGGCATCCTTAAAATTTTTTAATCTATAGGCCCATATCAAGGAAGATTTTTGTCTGGCCCCAGGCCATACGTACTATGCGTAAGGTACCGCTTACATTGGAATTTGAAAGGAAATCATCTCCCACAATTCTTCATGTACCCTGGGATGGCTCTTCAAATATTCCCAGTGACATGAAGGTGGGAGCAGTGACTTCAGTCAGGCCACAGAGAAGGATTCAGATTTCATCCATCCATCCATCCATCCATCCATCCATCCATCCATCCATCCATCCATCCATCCATCTATCCAATCATAGAATAGTTTAGGTTGGAAGGGACCTAGTCCATCTAGTCCAACCTTCACTGCAATAAGCAGGAACATGTTCAACTAGATCAATTATCTATCTATCTATCTATCTATCTATCTATCTATCTATCTATCTATCTATCTATCTATCTATCTATCTATCTATCTATCTATCTATCTATCTATCTATCTATCTATCTATCTATCTATCTATCTATCTATCTATCTATCTATCTATCTATCTATCTATCTATCTATCTATCTATCTATCTATCTATCTATCTATCTATCTATCTATCTATCTATCTATCTATCTATCTATCTATCTATCTATCTATCTATCTATCTATCTATCTATCTATCTATCTATCTATCTATCTATCTATCTATCTATCTATCTATCTATCTATCTATCTATCTATCTATCTATCTATCTATCTATCTATCTATCTATCTATCTATCTATCTATCTATCTATCTATCTATCTATCTATCTATCTATCTATCTATCTATCTATCTATCTATCTATCTATCTATCTATCTATCTATCTATCTATCTATCTATCTATCTATCTATCTATCTATCTATCTATCTATCTATCTATCTATCTATCTATCTATCTATCTATCTATCTATCTATCTATCTATCTATCTATCTATCTATCTATCTATCTATCTATCTATCCATTTACATACTAATTGAAGATTTTAGTATTTGAGTCTAATTAATATAAATCTTTCAGCAGTAAAAAAAATAACGCATTTGGAATATGTTCCATACATTCCTTATGTACCTTGTGCAGGTATTTTAATTAGGACAAAAATCATCTGAGTTGAAATTTCAGATAAATTCCAGCTGCTACTCTTGTTTAAACAACAAAATACGGCTTTAAGAACTAATAAATTCTCTCTCTGCTGGACAACGATGATTCCTTTAGCAGACTGGCTAATAATGCAATACTGTTCTGAACTTGATAAGCTTTGTAGCAGATGGTAGAATGAGGGAGTTTTTTTATGTGTTAGGGATGCTGAGCATTATATCATGACACAGGCAGGATTAGTTCCCAATGTTCTAATCAGAAATGCGTCAAGCCTAATCTTTTTCTTATTTTAAAATAAGACCAAGATAGTACTTTCTTTCCTGTGGATTCAGAAAATTATTGCTCAAAATGCTTCCTAAGTTTTTAAAAATATATTTGCAGTTTTACCTAACATGCCTCCCAAAAGTGTTGCTTGTTTTTCATGTTCAGCCACCCTCTTGTGGAAGACTCTGACCCTAACTTTCAAAATTGCTTCTATGCTACACTTTTCAAGCTGCATGTTTTTGGCTATGCTGTTCAAGAGATGCTTGTATCTAATCTATGTGCTGTTGATTATTTTCTGTGTTCCAGGCAGCTACCACTTGGGAGTTCTTGTAAATGAGAGGCTTATTCTCTTGATATTTATTCACATAAATAACTGAGATGTATCAATCTGCTCTAAAACAATTTAAGTGGTCAATAAGCAGGTTTTTCTGTTCAATTTGCAAGTACTGCAGGCAATTTGCTGCTCATCATCTGTCCTCATGGAAGAAATCAGACTTTAATCACATTTAGTGGTAACAGCCTTTAAAAGGCTCTCTTTTCTTGCGAATTTTCTTTTATGTAACTTCACACAATACCATTTCATTTAGTACACTTTAATTATTATAATGGAGGGTAAAAGAGGGATATATGAAGTTTTAAACATTAATATATCTCAGACTTTAAAAATGGGTTTGATTTCTATGTTCTACCTTGTGAGTAGGCTGAGAATTTTCATAAAACTAATCTTAACATTTATTCAGGTTTCTTTATTTTATTCAGAGTCTGACAAAATGTTTTATTTGGAGTTTTACATTCTATTTAAAGTAGTGAATGATGTCTGATATACTCTGTGATTTTAAGACCTAAGAGACAGCAATTTTCAGTGTCTCTTTATAAGTGTCTGGATTTATTTTTGCTGCCCTAAGATAGTGTGCCTGGCTTCCAGCTGCTTCTCCATCACAAATCCTTATTTTTGCAAACCAGGAGGATTCCTCGAGAACTCCTTCTTGATTGCATCTATGGAGTTTGGCTGTCTTCAGTCAGATTCTCCTCATAGCATATCTCTGCTTTTTTTCTGGTTTTTGTGTTTTGTGTTGCCCAGGATTTTATTCTTTTTGCATTTTACTGTCCAAGTTCCCTCACTTTACACCACAAAGCTAAGTCATGGGGAGTGTTCAGTGCCTAGAGGAACGATTGCAGGAATGAATTTTCTGGCAGAAGAAAGCTACCATGTTCCATCAAGGGTACATTGCTTACATCTGTGGGAGCATTTTCCTCACCTCTACATGGAATTGACTGATTCTCTTCCTCAAGAGTCCTCATTACAAATCTGTCAACCAGTTCCGTTATTCCTTCCAACTCCAAAAAGCCAATATTTTTTATGGGTTTTATAACTATTGAAAGTAAAACTTGAGTTAATTCCTTCAACCAATTCCTTCAGTTGTTCTTGGCATCTTATCAGGGTCTTTCATTGATCTTGATGGGTGCTGAATAGTTATATCTGGGCCTTTCTGTCAAAAATTACTTCTTTTAACTGAGTGAACATTGTTTGCAATTCTCAGATATTTTCTTTGTTCTTGTTCTCTGAAAAGTTGTGGAGTTTTTTATTTCTTCCTTTTATTTATGTCTGTGTCCCCAGTTCTTCCATGCTTCAATTTATATAGGCTTTAGAGATAGCAATGAAAGCTTTTAAAGTTTCATTTAGTCCATTTCAATAGATATGTTTATGATTAGCACTTCTGCATTTTTTCATCTTCTGTATATTAAATATGTAGTATTTCATTTAGTTGTGTATTTTGATACTGCAATTTCTTCCTACCTATCACACAAATCTGTCTATAAACATCAATTGCCAAAGGTCAACATAGGTTCTTCTTAAATGGCTCTTCCTGAAGGTTTATCTTACTTCATGAAATGAAAAATTTTTGAACATATTTGCACTAAACAGATCTTCATTTAGCACTAGAGAACTTGTTTAATGAATAAGGTTGTAGAAATATGAACCTGCAGGCCTTAGAATGCCTTTTACTTATAGATATTAGAACTTGTAAAAAAATTTAACTATTTTTTTCTTAAGGCAAACCCTCAACTTCATTAGTCTAAGTTTCCACTGTGTTTCTTTACCCAGTATTCATCTGTGAACATTTTTCAGGTCTTGCAGTGATTATGTATCAGTCACAAGCACTCGGCTCTAATGTATAGCTTTCTAAATATTCATTAAGGTATTTATATCCAATGATATTATGTTACAATCCAAGTTGAGTTCATTTAATTTCTTCATGTTTAGAACTACTCTTTAGAACTGTAAGATACAATTGAGGTCACAGATTTCCTTCTATTGCTCTGTCATTACTGCTAAGCATAGGGTTGCATTAATTGAAACAAATTACAAGTTCTGCAAATTCTACAGCATGTTTCATGTATCACGTAGACAATTCAAATGTCTACATGATACATGTAATGAAAACAGCTTCAGGTAAATACAAGCAAATTTGTTTTCTGGATACTGTATTTCTATCAGCCAGCTGTATTCACAGGTCTGCCTTGCTATATCAGAGAAAAAACATACTCTCCCTCCTTCAGGGAGCCTTTGCTTGATTTGTTTCTTGTTTTCTTGTTTCTCTAACCCTTTAATAAAAGTCAAACGGAATGACGGTGTTGTCTACAGGTGCCCTTCAGGTGTGGAGAAACATAATGACTCTGGTTACAGATACGGGGTTGTGAACAAAAGCAAGGGACTCAAAGAAAGTAAAGCGATTTCTACTAAAGTGCTAAGAAATCCACAGCAGCTGGTTGAAAAATGTAGAAGTGTTTTCTATACTAACTATATAAAGTAGCTTGGAGAGAGTTTTGTACCTTACCCAATCTTTCTGTCTTTCCTGGATGTATTCTTTCAGACACCCAAATCAAATGGCTACATAGGAAGTGGGGCTGTTGTAAAACATGCTCACCTTCTTCAATAATTTTACAGTGGAAGGACAGAAAGTCCAGCACACTTCCACAGTCCAACTGTGTCTCAGCATGCAGGATGAAGTTAGAACTGCTTTCAGTCTGTCTGAAGTACTCCAATGCTGACCTTGTACCCAGACAGGACGCTGACCTCTGCCGAGCACACGCTGGGTAGACAGAAGGATTTGGTTCTCATTCTATGACTTTTCAGCAGTACATTAGAGGTTTTTTTATTTCCTTCATCTTAAAGAGATTTGACAAAGAGCCTTCGTACAAGTGAAAGGCCTTTTGCATATTTAACTTTATTACTCAGAATTGCACAAACTACATAAAACAGCAAACCATATAACCTCTGATTACTTACTAGATATGTGAAGATTCCAGTAAGATCTAAGCTTTTTTTTTTTTTTTTCCATAGTATTCCAGAATAAGGTAATAGATTAAAGAGAAAATAAATCCTGAAATACTGTGGAAATAAACTTTAGTTAAGTGCTGACTTAAGATAGTATTTTAAGCACCATTCACATAAAAAAGAATTATTTTGGAAGTCATGCCATCAGTCAACAGTTGTATCTTAATAGCACACAGAGCTCTTTAATCCATTAGAAAAATTTGTCATGCTTGGAGTGAACAAGAAAATTTACTGGCACTACTGATATGATTCCTCAGATTGGTGAAGATGGTAAAATATGCAGGGAATACGTCTGCAAGGATTCTGTCTGGAAGTGAACTCTTATGTATTTTGAGAACCTCAACTCATATTTGCTATGAGAAGTAGCATCTGTGAAAAGTCACCTGTCCCAAACTAAAGCAGAACAATAACTCTAAGAGTTTCTTATATCCTGCCTTTGGGCTCTCAAAGTTATTTACCTATGCAGAATATTCATCACTCATTAAAATCTCCTATAATTCCTGGCCCTCTCCATTATGCTGTTGTTTTCCTAGCCCCACAGTATGGGAATAGGGAGCATGGGAGAATTTTGGGAAGATGTGTGAGACTAAAAGATTGGGATCCAACAATTAAATTCTTAAGATTAGAAGCAAAGAACAGAATAGCCTATTTTCTCTTTTGTCATTCCTTATTTTACTGCTTTATTTGAATAGTTAGGCAAATTTCTCATGTATGCCATTTCTGTATTAATGATTTACAGATTTGATTGAAATGAGAATTAGCTTCAGTTGTTTTCTTGCTTGGACTGTAAACAACAATGTATGAGTACAAATACTCAGCAGATTATGTGCATGAAGGTATGCCGAGGGCTAAAGAGTGGACTTTTAGTATTTGGGTGCAGTTTTGGTGGAAATGAACCTGACAGAGAAACACAAAAGGAGTCTCTAAGCACAAGCACAGACAGCTGAATCTATTCTGTTCATGTTCTGAGCAGGCAGACAACCTTATCCTGGCCAGGAGCCACAGAGCTCCATAGTGTTGTGTTTGGCTCCTGAGAGGTCAGGTTTATTAGTCCAGGCTCAGTGATGCTCCATCACAGCCACATGGTTTTTGGATGGGAGCTGGAGGAAAGCCAGACAGCTTGCAGGGTGGGCAGAATGAATTTGGACTGGCTGCATCTGTCTATATAGATGTGCCAGATGCTTTGAAAAGAGTGGGTTTTGCATGCTGGAACAGGAACGGCATGAGGAAAACATGGGTTGTTTGTTTTTGGTTTGGGTTTCATTTTGTTGTTCTTTTTTTGGTTTCTTTTTCCCAAGTCTAGTTTCATTGCTGAGGCACAACACGGAGTTGAAAAGAAAACCTCCCTTAAAAACAAAAGACCCATAAAATATGCAGCTGCAAACCCTCTCCTCTTTACAACTTAGTGTATAATACTTCAGGTGTTTTTCAAAATTCTTCCGATAACAGAAAATTGACTTTTTTTTAATGTCACAATTTCTGAATGATGCAGAAGACATTTAGCAAGAGCAGCAAAATACTCTTTTGAGAAAGAAAGAAGAAATACAACAGAACAGCTCTAGTGCAGGGAATAGCTCTGACAGACCTGGTAGCACAGGAGATGCTGAGGAAACTTCCCTGTCTGACCATCCAGGAACCACTCTGGCAGTCCCACTCACACCCCCTGAGCTGGGACTGAGGCCCCTTCGCAACTCACCCCCCACACTCACACAGTCACACCTGGTCTCCTCAACTGGCTCAAACTCAGCTCTCTCATAGCAGCGTCTCCGTTGTCTTGACCCTTAATTTAATCCTGGTGCAGTAACAAAATAACAGCTCGAGCTGGTGCCCCCGAGAAAGCAACTCGAACAAAGGAGCCCCATGGTTTTTATACCATCACAGATTAGTGTGAAAATCCTGCCCCATCTGATCCTCCATTCCCCTGTCTGGGCCGTATGTCCCCGTGCCCTTTGTTATGCTAAGTGTCAGCAGTTCATGACCTCTTGCCTGGGGCTCCCAACACCCAGAGTTCCTTCTGCAGCTCTTGCTGCCCCTTGCAAACCAAGCTACCTGCACTAAATGTATTCCTCAACAAAGAAGACATGGCAAGATGTCAAACACAGTAAGCAAAACAGCAGACATGTTGCTCCTTTGTATCTAAAATTAGTTGTCTCCCGGAGGAGAGTTAGTTGTTTAGGTAGCACAGGTGACTGAGGGATTGCCCATTTAGGTTGGCAGGGTCCACTTGGATGTGAAGAAAAACAAGGGGCTGCGGGCTCTCTTTTGCCAGATAACACAGCAGTTTAGCTGGCTATGACCTGGGTGCCAGTTTGGACAAATTCAGAGGAAAATATCCTCTGATAGAAGGCAGGTTACAACCACCCCTCCCCTACCAGGTTCAGGAAAAAAAAAATTTCCTTGGAGGAAAGTGAAAGAGATAAAAACCTGTTTATTAACAAACACACAGGAAAAGGATAAAAATGCTGAATAATAAAACCTCTTGCTGTGGAGAGAAACCTGGGAAGATTTCAGAGTCCATCTATAGGTATGGTCTCTCTACTCCTCCTTGGAGCTGGGTTGTGGACGCACCTCCAGGGCCTTGGTGGAAAATTCTCCCAATATGGTCTGATGTTGAGACAGTCCAGAAGAGAAGAAAGGGAAAAACTGAAGTCCCAGGAAAACAAAGTTCATCTCTTGGTCTCCCTCTGGAGAAAAGGAGCTGAAAACTGTCTGAAAAGCCAGAAGGGTGCTTCCTCCACTCTTGCTGCTGCAGCAGGAGAACGCAGAGGAGTGAATCTGTGTCCCTGAACAACTGCTTTGAAAAGTTCACTCAGTTTTTTTCCTCTTCCTCCTCTCAGGCTCAGTTTAAAGGCACAGAAGAGGCACAAAATTATTTTCTGGGCATAGAGCAGCAATAGGGTATACACATAATAAAGTCACCCCAAGACACCTGGTACTCCACCTCTGTCTTTCCCTCCTCTCTCACACACAGTAATGCGTGTCTGGAAACAGCTTCCTCATCATGCACCCAGTGATGCATCACTAACTGGAATCTCATTTCTCATACATGAAGATGGGAAAGAAAACTCATCTTTTGCTTATAGAGATCAATCTTGGCAAAGAGCAAGAGGGAATCAGCTCTGCTTTTTGAGTAATGCCATTCCATTTACATCTGTCAGAAGAAAAATTAGTGTAATTGTAGATAACCCATACTTCTTCCAGACATTGGCATGTCCCTATTAACAGTGGTAAAGGAGAGGACACATGCTTTGAAAATAGCTGCATAGCTCCATGTCACCATGTACAGAGGAACATGAAAACCCAGTGTAGTATCATGACTGCCTTCAATAGCAATGCCTAAAAAACCATTGTTCAGATTTTCTTTTCTAGGGGACCCCTCCTTTATTGCCAAAAAAAAAAAAAAAAAGAAAAAAAAAAAAGAAAAG
>VWZQ01003747.1:227299-238766 GCA_013397015.1 Myiagra hebetior | reverse complement strand
TGCAATACATACAAACAAAAAAAAAGAGTGGAAGTTAATTCTTTCACGTTGCAAAACAGTGAATTAAAATGTCCTTAATACTTTTTGTCAGTGACAACATTTTCCATGATGAAGTTTTATAGCTTAAAGCATTTAAGGATTGAAATTTCCTGGAAAACTAAATCATTTTAGGAATGTTTAAGTGGAACCCAAAACCTTCACACCTTTCTTTTTTTTTTTTTTTTTTTTTTTTTTGGCACAGTTCAGTTCATCCATTTATCTTTGAATAGCCAGGTGGGACAAATATGTCAGTCTCAGGCCATTCCTAATAGAAAATGGTTGAATATTCACTTGGTTATACGATGTAGGTATATTATTTTGATAGAAGAGCAGTTATTTAATGTCATGGGTGATGAATGGCACAAGAAGAGTTAGAAGGGAAATAATGGTGATAATTTGTCAAAGATGCTGAGAATAGAGTGGTGGGGCAGGTGAGGTAGAATGATACACTATGTAGTTAGAATAATATGATATAGTGCTGGAGGGTTGGAGAATAACTTAGTAGACAGGAAAAAAATGAAAAAAGAAATGGGCAAACACTGCTTTGTACTAAAGGACTGAGAAATATTTAGAAAATATGAGTGCTTGGAATACTTCTGATATAGGACAAATAAAGCCTAAGAATAAATATAATCTGAGTTATGCAAATAGAGGGGGAAAATAAGATACACCAATTAGAAAGACATTTGAGAAAGGCAAAATAAAAGATAGTCCTAATGTAAAGGGAGAGAAAATATACAATAGTAAATCATTTTATGTTTCATTCTTCTGAATTAAATCTTTCTAAGTTACTCAATTTACATCTCAATGTAGTAAGAGGGTAGACTAAAAATAGATAAGAATAGAAAGGTGCGTTTCTGAAAGGTTTCAAGCTATTTGTGCTTATTTCTATCTTTTGAAAACCTCTAAAGACATTTATGGCTAATCAGGACATTAGAGGCTTTTAAAATATAAGAGGCATTTGGAAAATAGATTTTTTTATTAGAAGAAAAAGAGTAAATGCACCTGAAAACTCAATTCTTGTGAGCTTTTCAATATAACCTGCAGAAATTGAAAAGAGTAAAATGTAGAGGGATGAGTCACACATAAAACAGTAGTTATATGTCAACAAGAGAGGAAAAGAAAAGACAACTAGGAATTTTGGGCAGCTGGTAATGTTGCTAAAAGTTTCATTGTAACAGGAAATATCCCAGTGAATTTAAAATATACAAGGTATAAAAGAATGATGAAGACTTCTGCTGCTGACTGTTAGAGATAATGACTTACGTGCAAATGAGAGGAAGTGTTTTTGAAAGACAGAGTTCTCCTTTGAAAGGAGAGTTCAGTTCATTCAATTTATTTAACTTTTCATCAAAGAAAATAATTTCAGGAGTAAATTGAACCCAGAACAACTCAGTTTCCCCAAGGCAGGGCAACCTTCATTCCTAGACCAGCTATGTGGACTGTTACAGGAAGAAGGTACAGTAAAGTCTCTGCAGTCCCAGAATTTTCTCATCTTTTAGGTGATTATGTCCTTTATTGCTAAGGAAACTCCATGCTTTCTCAGATACATAGACTGCTCACAAAGTTCTCAAACATAATACCCAGGCTGGCTTTTCTCTGTTCTCATAGTTCATGCAGTGGGATAAAGCAAGGATTATTCCACTGTGGTAAATACAGTTTCACCACAAAATCGATAACACAGAAGAGTCAGGTTTCTCTTTCTTTGCTTCAACAACCATTTTCCACTGTGTTTTGCTTTATTTTTTGACTGAGTTCATGCTGATAACTAGAATTCTTTCTTTTTTGAGTGGGGGCAGGAGAAGAATGAATTGAAGGTGTTAATGATGATGACAGAAATTATACCAGTATTCTTCTCCCCCATCTAGAATTACGAACCTGGATGAGTATGTGCAATACAGATTCCTAAATCCATTCCTGCATACTAATCTTTCCTGTGAGTACTATTTAATATTCTTCCTTAGATACAGCAGTGTCAACAGGTGTAATCAAGTGTAGGGAGTCATGTTGAGAGGGAGCCTTGCTGTGTAAGAGCAGAGGCTTCCTACTGAAGAACCAGCACATGCAAAGCTTTGCAAACAGCAGAATTTACTTGGCACCTATGCCCTACCAAAGCTGACATACCACCTTGTGTGTGGGCACAGTGCCATCCTGACAGATGGGGACGATTGCAACCAGCCAAGAGACCATGTCTGAGCATGAAATATGTTTGTGGAGGGCAGGATTCCCAGCTAGAAATGTCAAAACATCTGTTTGTCCTGAGTTTTGTGTACCTACAGGTAAGATGGTCTAATGCTTTGCTAATTCATCACTGAGCTTGATTAATTTTGTAAGAGTTTCTGCCATAGCTGACAGTCGTCATGATTTCAGACTAGTGTTGTGTGCAAAGAAGCAAAATTAGCCCCTTCTTTTAGACTGCTCATGACAAGACTGAAAATAATGTCACAACAGGCTGGAAGAGTTTTCCTAAGGAAGAAACTCATTCTGTGCCTTCTTCAGTTTCCCATGTTACTTTACTAAATGTACTCTTATAATATTTGGTATTCATTAATCTCAAATCCAGCACCTTTGGGCTTCCATACTCAAACCCATTAAGAACTGCAAGAGTTATTTAAAACAGTTTCTTTACAAAATAACATGTCAAAGAGTAATCAGGCCTGAGAAATGTGAAAAATGGCAGATCTCTAAAATTATACTGTCTCAACTTTTCTCTAACTGTAACAGTATCTACAGCTTTCATTTTCTTAAGAAAATATATTCTTTCCCACAAGGCAGTAGAGCTTCAATAAATTATTGCTTTTTAAATAAATCTACTTTTATCACTTCTTAACCTTCATTTTCAGAACTGATTTCAGACTATGACTACTACTAACAGAATTTCTGTACTTCTTTTTTGTAACACCTCAGTCTCTATGAATCCGGTGAATAGCTTCATAATGACAGTGAAGTGATTCTTTTTTGTTTAAGGTTGAAAAGATTGCCTTTCCATAGGCATTATTGTAATTGCCACTTTCTGTGATTTTTAGAGCTTCAAGTGCAATGCACACTACTGCTTTTCAATAATTTTAAAATATCTACTATTTCTACTGCCCAAAATCTCCATCTCTTAAGTATTTACCAATATCAGGCTAACCAGTGAATGCCATTATTATTTAAATTTAAAAAAAGAAGTTGAAAATAAAGTTGTGCTTTAAAGACATTTTTTGCTATAAAACCTTGTAGAAATATTGACCTCAGATAAAAAGGTGCAATTTTTGAACACAGAGGACATTCTGCATTGTAATTTATGATACAAGGTTAAGACTTTCATATCCAAGCTTCTAAAAATGTGTAGTCCAGCAAATGACCTGCCTTCATATTCTCTGTCAGGTGACATTTGTTCCCTTTGTAAAATCTTTCATAAGGAGTGTGCTGACCTTGAGCAGCAATAAAGAACAGCAATACCAATCTCTTAATGGAGATGCAAACCGTGCTGACAGCTCAGTCTACTGCCTGCATCAGTGCTACCAAGGGGACAATGTTTAGACCAGGGAATGAATGCATGGGGAATATTACAGTTTCTGAATGAAGAGTGTTAGAGATGACAAACAGTAAAAGATCATGAAATTCAGATCTGTGTGGCTTAATCTGCTGCAAGTACACCTCTGTGGCAATGCGCCACAGAAGACCCAGGCACCAGACTATTTGAAACAAAGGTTGAGTAAGCAACCTCACACTCTTATTCAGAAAATAAAAAGCTTATTGGAGGAGAAAAAAATCAAGTTCATTCAAATCATAAAAGCTGTATGGGGATTAGAAATCACTTTGTTTTCTCTATCTCCTCACTTCAACGGAAAGCTTTGACTTCTGTCAGTGCACTCTGCCAACAATGTTCACAGTCACTGACATATGCTGAATGTGCGGCTGATTTCTTAGTCTGATAATTGTGGCACATTTTTTAACTGGCATTTGGGAAACTATTTTACATTGGAAAAGAATACCCTGCTTTCAAGCTTGGCTGTAGCTTCTACCCATACCCTGCTTGTCATCTTCCACTCCCCCTCCTGACAGCAGGACTTTTGTCTGCTATGCATTGCAGAGCTCTACAGCTCACTACTGCAACTACAGCTGCGTGTGGTAAAGAGAGTTATACCAGTATAAAACCATTGAAACTGAAGACTGGGTCTGCCTTTGGCTCCCAGGAGTAACTCTGCAGTTCAACTTATAGTTACCATTTTACCAGCACTTCCAGACAGAGACAGGGCCTCAGGGACAAGGACGTTACTTATTGTGGAATTAAATGCACAAGCTGAAGGAGGGTGGACAAAATAATTATAAGTATTATTTGGGACTAAACATCTGTAGATGCAATTATACCAGTGAAGCTAAGTTAGCTCTATTTGCTTGTTTTAACCAGAATGTACAGAATGGTTAAAGCAAAAAACCATCAGTGACCAAAAAGAAAAAAAGGGACAGTCATTCAAGTTTATTGCATGAAGAAAATGTTTATATCTAGGAATTTTTCGAATAAATGCAACAAAATGCTAACCTATAGTTTTATTTTGAGAACAAAAATTCAGGGTACTACTCAAAAAATAGTCTGTCAAATCATGAACTCGGCCAAGTACAAATGAAGCCATAGACAATGTGGCAAAATACATAGGCCAAAACATTGTGGCAGAAGACATGAAAAAACCAGAGTGGGCCACGTCACCTTGCAAGGCTTTCTCAGAGCTGGTAGAGATCACAGTGGAGACAAATCAGGTCCACAAGCACTGTTAGAGCAACTCTTCACAGCACTGGGGCAGAGAGCTGCAACACAACTGAATGAAATACCAATATAAAAATATTTAGGACACAAACTGATTTGAAGAAGAATCCAGACAGAACTTATTAAAACATTTCTATTAGCATTTAGGGAGTTACCGACAATACAGCATAAATGGGTAAAGCTAATAGCTCACTCCAGTAATGTTTTCTTCTTTGCAGGAAATTGATATATAGACTAACAAGATGTTTTGAATTGAAAATTGAATAAAATATTTCCTCATCCTATTACACACAACATTATCCAGTTTTGTCAAGCCCTTCATCACTTCAAGAGAATTAAGACATGTAACAGCAGAAAAGAACTCAAGAGAAGAAAAAAAATCTAAAAATAATTCCTGGGGTTGAAGTTCTTTGTTGCTGCAAAAATAAGGCTTTTTTCATTCCAAGCAAAGTGACTCAGGGTCTGCACTAGCCTGGGCTTACCTTGCCCAGAGCTCGTTTGCACTGGTTTCAGCTCCTGCCAGGGAGCCACATACTTGTGGCCTCCCCTGCCTGAGCCAGATCTGTGCCACTGTCTGTGAGAAGGATCTGACAAACCCAGGGGGTTTCTGCCGAGCAAACAAGAGCCTCTGAGAGCTGAGCCTGGGCAGGCTGCAGGGCAATACTCACACTCACCTGGGAGCAGCCAGAAGGCAGTAGCCTGGGGCAAGGAAACACATGACAACACACACAAGCAGGTCCCGGGACTAAAGAGGAAGATACCTTCACCATTCATGACACCCTTCTTCTAGCAAAGACCTCCTGACAATGAGATCTCATTAAAAACACACCTCTACCTGCAATTTTTCTTGAGAAAACTTGAAGTCTCAGCCTTAAGACCTAAAAGGACACTGAAGGGACAAGTAAAGAACCACAGGAAAAGGTAAGTACTAGGAAATTTTGGGGTTTTGGAGTGGTTTTTTTTTTTGTTTGTTTTAACAATTTACACTGGGAATATTTTGGACTATTAGACTGTTAAAACATTAATTGGATTAACAATAAATCCTCATCTCCATAGATACAATGAATTTTTCCTTGCCCAATGCCAGGACTTGGAGCATAACAGGAAACAAAGTAGAGAGGAAAGATACCACCTACCTTAAAGCTTATGTCCATTAATAAGTTCTTCTCAGTGTAAAATGACAGAGAAATTGAATAAGCTTGTTGTTAATAGGAAGTTATAGAATGACTAAAAGAAATAACTACATGTAATCTTTTGGTCATTGTAAAGAAAAAAAGTGGATATTTTTGCTTATTGATTGACTCATCAGAAAAATACCTACTTGTCTCTACAAATAAATAGTTTTCCACTGCTAGAGTGGGAGAAATTCTTGGAGTGACAGCCAAAACCCAATATTTTTGTGTGGTGCATTGACGACATTTTTTATAGCAGATATTACATTGTTCAAGACTCAGGAAAATTGCGAAGTGCAATAACCAGAGGCTGTTCGAAACTTGGAAATAGAAATTAATGTATAATAGGTACTAACAAGCTATAAGTACTAACTTATTACTATATACATCAGAGAATAAAGTTCTAGCCCTAGGTTGTTGGGTGTTCATTTTTTAGTATTTATATAAATAGACATCAGAAAAATGACTATACAGTATTTATTGCCACTGACAGAAAATAATGCCGCTGCTTGGCAAACAAATGGCTGGAAGATTAAATAAAACATGAGATATTGTTGTTATGGTATACCATATCATGGCACACACACACAGCACAATTGTAGTGGGACAAAATTCAGAAATAAGAGTCTCTAGATGTCATGAAAATGACAGAATTATGAGCCAAGATCAGCAGATTTACTAGTTCAGATCAAGTGCACATTGGTTTATTATTTTGTTTATGTGATAGACAACCATAAATAATTTCTCTTCTTGTGTTAATGCCATTTGTTGATTGTTAGTCTCTCTGCTTTGGGTAGGGAAAAAGATATGGGAAATTTGCCTTTGAAGAATCTCTAGAGAGAACTGCATGTATTGCTCTTTCCAGATCTCTGCCATATGGGAAGTCACTTGCAGTCAGAAAGCACAGCCATGACTGACTCACTGGATCCTGATTCTTTTAGATTTAACTTGATGCACTGGATGAGCTAAGTAAGTCTGCTATTAGCAGTCAAGTTAATTTTTGTAATAGCTCTCAGAGTAGCAATCTCAAGAAGCTACTGAGGGCTCAAATTCCTTGTTTGTCATTCCCTATCTCCCACCTCTTGGGGCAATGTCCAGTGAGGAAGAAAAGATTTTCTACCAGGTGAAACTCCCAGCCCAACATTTAGAAACCTAAGCAGTAAAGAAAGAAAGTCTGTGAGAATGATGTGATGATTAATTAAAATAAACTCATTAGCAAAGAGGAAAACAAAGGAGTATAAAGAAGGCTTGGTCCCCAGTCTTCCTGCAATTTATACCCAGATTAGAGTTTATGAACATGCATCCTCATTCTCTCCTTTTTTTTTTACACTATATGCGGGTCAGGGGAGAATGAACATACGGTCAAACTCTGTGGTCAGCTTCTCAGATGAGTTAAGTGGAAAAATATCTCTTTCCTGACCAGAAAGGCTGAAGAATCTCACTTGTGAGCTGAATATTAAACTCAATATATTTGTTAAGCTATAGAATATCCTAAACACGTACGAAATAGTTTGTCAGAGTTTCTTCCGAAATTAAGAATTAATTATAAAACAATTATAAACTTATATCATTATATTTCATATATCTAGCCTGAATCTACCCTTTTTTAGTTTAAAACCATCACCCCCTGTCCTGTTACTACAGGCCCTACTAAAAAGTCTGTCCCCATCTTTCTTAGAATCCCTGTTTAAGTACTGAAAGGCTGCAATCAGGTCTTTCTGGAGTCTTCTCCAGGTTGAACAACCCTGACTCTGTCAGGAAACCCTGCTGACATTCTCATAGGAAAGGTGCTCCAGCCCTCTGACCATTTCCTGGGCCCTCTTCCAGGCCTGCTGCAACAGGTCCCTGTCCTTCTTGCCTTGAGGGCTCCAGAGTACTTCAGCTAGGATTTCACCAGAGTGGAGCAGATATGTTAAAGCAATACTGGCACAGGATATGCTGCACAATTAAGTAGGTTTGAGGAATGTATTTAATACATTTTTTTTTTTTACTTAGAAAACATGGATTTGATTTAATGGCGCCTCCCTGAGTTTCTATTAAATATTTGCCTGTGTGGGTTTTTCCATCAAACTGATGAACAAAAATTTTGTAAACAAAATATGTTTACTTAAATAAAAATTCTCAGTAAAATAAATAGATGTTTTGCTTACAGTAGATGTCCTTATATATGTTGACCACACTTTTTATTTTTCATTAATTTATACAATGATTTTAATTAGAATGGTCGTGAAAGGAAATAGAGAATACTTCTTATTTAGGATCCAAAATACAGTATTTTTGCCAGTGCCAAATTATCTCTTTTTCTTTCTATGAAAATAAGGCAAAGCCAAACAGATTCCATGAAAGAGCAAAAGGAAAGTTTCTAATTAGACAGACTCATATATATATATATACACAATTCTAGAGCTGAGAAATATCAAAACATTTGCAACTCATTTTTAGAACAGGCTTTTCAATACAGTCTATATTCTTCTAATACAAAGATGAGAAGGGAAACAACAAGCAGCATTTAAAACACAAAGCACAGACTATCATTGATAATGCGTAAGACTGAGAGAAAATTTCCGATCAGCTGCATAGACAAGGAGAGGGAAAAAACCCCAACCATCTTTAAAAGGGCATCCAAATTAATTTCCCCCCGCTTCTGGGACAGACGGATGGTCCTACTAGTAAAAAGATGTGGCTCAGAAACCTAAGATTCAGTCACCACCCTTGACAGGGGCCCTGTGACCTCATTGACAAGGCAACAATTAATCAGTGAACTCCTTTCCCAGTGTGTTATTAAGGATCATAACACTTGCTTTCTCCCTCTCTTACATATACAAGGACCTGGACAGCTGACTCAGATCAGGCAAAATTGCCACTAGGCTGTGAGAGCTTTGTGCCTCTCTCAGGAGATCAGAATACCTCTCCAGATTTTCTTATCACATGTCCCAGGATCTCATTTGAGGAGGCTCCAGTCTCAGATAGGGCATGGATTTTCTACAAAAATACAAATATTAAGTGCTCTATTTGCTGCTTCAGTAGTTTACAGCTTTCATACACAGCAAACAAAGTATCATTTTTCATGCTAAGCATTAGAGGTTGCTGTAAATGACCAAGTACACTTTTTTTTAACCCAGAAATGCATAACATTTCTGTTTCACCATGTCCTGATATTTTATCAACAATTTAAAGAAAACTTCTGGCCAACACCATCCAGCTACATCGGCTGACCAATAGAAGGCACAAACACATCCTCAAACTGTGCCAGAAAATACTCACTCTCCCTCTGTGAATCCCTCTTACTCACAGTAACATGACTGTGTCTGAGGTGTAGCAGAAAGAGCTAGGATAACCTCCTTTGCTTGGGATGTTTTTATTTGTGATGAGTAAAAATGCATCATCACCTAGAGAAGGCAGGAAATTTAAAAACTGCTGTAGGTACTTTGAGAGGAAAAATCTTTTTCATAGGTAGGTCTTCTATGTTTTATAGACAGTGATTTGCTTAGAAATATTTCTTGCAGTGAAATTTTACAGCCACAGCTTAGGCAGTGCTTCTGTGGATAAATGGTTAAGAGCTATTTTTCCATAAATTAGTGAGAGAAAACCCATAAAATTTGTCATCAGACTTCAAAAGTGTGCTATTTTCAAACAGTACAAATTGTGACTGGCTCAGCACCATATGGCATTTAATTTTCTGTAATGTATGCATGTGCACAAATTGTGTTTAGGTAACTGGGATGCTGTCAGTCTGAAGATAACTCTACATACACTAACAGGTAGAAAGAAAACAATATCTGAAATTCTAACAATATCTGAATCATTTCTAAAGATGGACTTTTTATTCACCATTCAAGTAAACATGAAGGAATGTTAGGAGCTGGGCTCTTGGCTAGATCTGAGATTTTATTTCTGAACCATGGCTCAGTGGAAAAAAGAAATGCTCAAAATACATAAATGTGGTTTTCAAAACCATTTTCCTGGATTTTTGTTATACACAGCCTACATGGAAACCTGATGAGTCTTCCATCAAGAACAATGTCGATATTGTACCTTAACATAGTAACATGACATAATGTAAACTATTTTGAAAAAAATCTGTGACATATTTTTCTGTTTTAGGTGTGATTATTCTGTAAATATTTGTGCTGCATTTCTTTCCCTTTGCTCTTTGAAAGTTTTGGGAAGTAAAACACAGTAGCCAGATGATGAACTTCTAATGTCAGAGAGAAATATCAGATGATATAGATCAATACCAAGGCAACAACTGACGTATTGCTTTTGTTAAATGATTTTCTCTTGACATCGCTCTTTTTTTTTGTTCCTGGTGCAAAAGAGAAAAAAAGATGGAATATAACATATCATAAATACCTTCCTTAATAGCAGATTCACGGGCAGTTTCATTTTCCAGATTTCAGAGAGGGTGTTTTAGCTTTCATTTGCCTCTTGGTTTTCCTTTTAGATTATTTTAAACCTACATAAACATGAGCAAAAATAACTGAACCTACATAGTATGTTCATAGATGTTTGTAAAATAGCTTCCCATTGAAAATATATTCTTATACACCTGCCTGTACTTATCAAAGTCACAAAGCCTCACGCACTCTAGAGTTTGTCACTAAAGGCATACACAGAGATCTTTAAAACATTATCCTGATAGTGAACCGGATTATATTCCATAGAAGAAGTCACAAACTTCATATTCACCAAAGGCAATTTTAGACATTGGCCTCCTAGGTTTGAATTTAAAAGACAACTCAGAATTAAAAAAGTCACACCTCTTCCAATTCTGTTTAAAATTAATTATATCTGATTGCCAAAGGGGTCTTGGACTAAGTGTGTCTGATGAAGCTATTGTGCTTTGAGTTTATCGAGTGAGCACTCGATAATGTTTATATTTTAAATGTTATATCCTTGGTCACAATCTGGCTTCCTGATATATAAAGAGGACAGCACAACATGTTGTCAAAAGCAACCATAGCCCACACAAAGCAAAGATTTGTTGTTTTATTTGAAAACCTGTCAGTATGTGAAAGTCAAGAGATAAATGAAGAGTACCTAGAAAATATTCTTATCTTTATCTCAGAGAAATGCTAAGAATTGGAAATAAAAGAAAAAAGATTTCCAAATTCATTTGAATGCCCTGGGGACAGACAGAGTGAAGAGGACCTACAAGTATCTCACTTATTGCACACAGTGGGCAAGAAAGTCCTGAAAGTATTAACTCATTTTATTAGAAACTGGTTGAAAATATTCCACTTAGAATGAAATCCTAATACTTAGGAACTGTTGTAGTCCAAGGAAAGTATTAGGTTTGATCCAAATCAGGTCCTTTTCTTATCTACACATAGGAAAAGTGCAGATAAGACATGTAGAAAAGGTGAATGGGGAAAATAAGTGCCAGCTTCAGAAATACCAAGAATAGCATGTTCGTGTTTAGAGCTCCTGCTGAAAACAGCCTAACTAGAGAATAGTGAAGGAAATTCAGTTAGAAATTGAAAAAAAAAAAAAAAAAAAAGAAAAC
>VWZQ01003747.1:192185-227292 GCA_013397015.1 Myiagra hebetior | reverse complement strand
GGAAAAAAAAAAAGAAAACAAGTGTCATAAAAGCATCACTAAGTCAAACATATGGGTTAACAGTTTCATCAAAATTAGGAAGAGAAAATGGCAGATAAGAAAATCTGTATTAACAAGCATTCACAAGAGAATATCAGGTTTATCTTGAGATAGCATCATCCTATCTGCACAATAGTTGATATACAGCACCAACAATTTGATACAAATATTTTCACTGAGAACAAGGACAGGTCCTGGCAAGCCAGATTACAGAATCAATCAGTTGAATTGAGCGAACTCAAACTCTATACAGTAGCTGCAAGATTATACACTTACTTCTTGCAATGAACAGAAATAGAGGATGTTTTAATAAAAAAGCAAAGAAACACTTGCAGATATTTTGAACAACAACATGATGAGGTGATAATGGCTGTACCAGTCCCAGATAAACAGAGACACTGAGGAAAATGATGAGAAGGACACAAGGATGATATACTCAATTCATTCTGAAAAGATGCCACCCATGACAAAGGCATTCAAAGGCATAGGACACATATATCCATCAAGCCATTTAAAGAACATATTAAAGCTGTAGCTGACATAAAAACCCACACAGAAGTGTGTAGATCCTTGGGAATTTGTTGTACAGTACTGTGCAAGAAAAATAAGTTTAACTGCTCATCTAAAATAATTGTTTCGTGATACAACAGATTTGCAACAGTCATGAAAGAAACAAAGTTTGCTGAAGGTAAAGACAGCACTTTACCATGTCCCTGTTGTTAAAGTCTGGTCATTTGTTGCCAACATTAAATGCTTCTGATGGAAATCACCAGAAAAACAAATCTTGAGATGACTAGATGTGCTGGTCTAATGTGACTCAGCATCCAGAACAATTTCTGCATAAAACCTTTATGCTTTCTTTTGTCCAATTGCACAAAATACCTGAAGGTTTCTTCTTTTTTGTCCAGTTGGTTGATGTTTGTTTATTTGTCTGTTTTTGGTTTGATATATAACACCCATCCACTTTCCAAAATTTTAGTCTCCTCCTGACATGTCAGTCCCTTCTGCCACTGCTAAACAGTGTTCTGTCTTCAACACATGGCATCCCAAAATAGGTATTGAGTGATCTCATTGTGCAAGCAAAGAAATGCTTGACTTATTATTTTAGAGCAAGAAAATCCAACCTAATGAATGCCTGAAAGACTGTTCAGATGGTACAACCTATGATTTGCAATTTAGATGCATCAGAGAGCAGAATTATTCTGGCTCGTTTAAACCTTAGAAATTAAAAAAGATGGATAAGAAACACTGTCCTACATGGTCAATGGGTGATAGGAGATGGCTTTTGTCTTGTTATGCCTGTGACCCATTGACTCCAAAGAGCTTATGATGGGTTATGCACCTATAATAAAGACTGAAATAATAATGTGGCCAGACAGTGCAGCAACAGTCTCTTCCACCCTGAAGATTAAACACATCGGGCAACTACATACACAATTGAAGGTTACAGCTGGAAGGTGAAAGGTACACATCTAGAAACTGGCAGCTGAGACTGGAACAAATTAGAAGAGTAGGAAATACATCAGAAGTATTTGTGTCAGAGGAATGAGATGATTTAGATGAGGCTCATGAAAGAACATGAGGACCATCTGAGGAAAATCAAGAGTTAGATGTGCTCACTGGGCTAGTGTGGAGAGTTGCTGGACATCTGGAGCTGTTTGGCTGTATTATCTACTTTTGACTGATACAAAGAGCTATTAATCATAGTGCTGCCTTAATTAATATAATAAGCCCCCCATGTCACAGGCTAGGTAGTGAAGACACTGGCCAGCTGCTTAACAGAAGGTTTTCTAGGAACATAGAAAAGAAATCCAGTACATTGTCCTATTTTTTCTTTAAAAATAGCTATGTGACATCACCAGAATACTACTGTTAGGAGAAAAGTCTTACATTATTTGGGTGCTGAGTCTTCTACACTGTGATACTCTTAAAAGTTATTACTCTCTGCCATATAATAGGAATCTAGGGTCCAAACTTAAATAGCCTCAATGTCACCATGAGTTCTTCACACAGTGAAGGTATGACATTTAGAAGCAGACAGTCTCTCTTCCTTTTTTCTGTGTAACTGCTGGCCAGTCTGGGGCCATAGGGAGATACCACAATGAGTAGATACCATAATTTAAAAAACGCCAAACAACCAACCATGGCTTTATCCTTCCTGAAGGACTTGGTTTGTTTATTGAATAACAGTAGTACAATTTAACTAGGAGAACAAAGAACTGTGATTCCACACACATGGTCTATGCCCCTTTCTTTTCAGCTAAGGGGATGGGTTTCCATCAGTGACCACAAGCCAGTACTTTCAAAAGTGTTTGCTGCTTTTTTCTCTAAGGCATAATTTGGGATATTTTATGGCCTTTAATTAATGCAGAAAAATGCTATCTTTTCAAATACTTTGTGAGGAACTGAAAATATAAACTTTCCACAGCCAAACAAAAATAGTGTGTATGTGTCTAGATGCATATATGGAGGTGGAAAAAGACAAGAGGATAAAAGATAAGAAAAAATAGATACCGTCTGGGATGGGGGAGAGGAGAGGAAGGAGGGCAGGAATGGGACAGTGCTCCAGGATCTGTGGCAAACAGTAAAGAAAAATATTTAGAGGTGTCAGAGAAATAGAGGTGTCAGAGCATTAAAGGTGTCTCCAGTAACATGATCATTTGAATTTTAAGATAGAGTGTCTGTAGGCAGTTAGGTAAGGAGATGTCAAGGAAGGGAGTGTGAAAGAGTTAAGGATAAAAGGAATTGCTTAGGATGGATCTAACTGTGAAATTCACGAACACAAGTTTGCTGCCATTTTAAGCACCAAGTGCTCCACTCAGCCATACTTTGAGATCAAGTTCCTGTAAAAGTAGGTATTTAAGCCTGTATGAGGGTATTATTTCACACAGGAAGAATTCAAGCTATTCCTGCAAAGACAGGCAGCTAAATATTTGAGATATAGAGTGGTTCTGCAAGAAGATCTGTTTCCTTAGACTGATGGACTTGGAATCAAATATGAGAATGAAGTTTCTTTTTACACCTATATCTGGAAGTTTACAGCAACCCTGTGGTGATGGCCCTGCGGTGATGGCCCTGCTTCAAAATTCATGCATGATGTCAATGAAGATCTAGTGCATTGACTGGAGAAGCTGCTTACCCATGCTTTCCTAGGAGACTGAGCTGAGTGGAATCACCTTGGATGAGTGTTTCATGGGGCTTTCCATGTCTGTTCCTGTTGGGAAGGCAGATTGCCTCAGTGAGCTGAGCATTGAGTCATGAAGGTCACACAACAAAATAGAGTGGAACAAACTATTTCAGTTGGAAGAGTCCTACAGCAGTCATCAAATCACAGAATCATAGAATGGTTTGGGTTGGAAGGGACTTCAAAGATCATCTAGTTCCAAGCACCCTGCCATGGGCCAGGAAACCTTCCTCTAGACCAGCTTACTCAAAGCCTCATCCAGCCTGGTCTTGAACACTTCCAGGGATGTGGCATTCACAACTTCTCTGGGCAATCTTTTCCAGTGCCTCACTATCCCCACACTAAAGAATTTCCAACATTTTGTCTAAACATACCCTCTTTCAATTTAAAGCCATTTCCCCTTGTCCTATCACAACACATCCTCTTAAAAAGTCTCTCCAGCTTTCTTGCAACCCCCCTTTAGGTACTGGAAGGTACTGTAAGGTCTCCCCAGACCCTTCTCTTCTCCAGCTTGAACAATCCAAACTCTCTCGGCCTGTCATCATAGGAAAGGTGTCTCAGCCCTCTGATTATATTCATGGCCTCCTCTGGACTCACTCTAGCAGTCCCATGACCTCCTTAACTAGTTCAACTGCTTGAATCAATTCAGGGCTGACCAAAATGTAAAGAATGTTATTAAGATCATTGTCCAAGTACCTGTCAAGCACTGACAGGCTTGGGACCATCAATCACCTCTCTAGGAACCCTGTTCCTGGGTTTGACCACTCTTTCAAGAAAAAAATGTTTCCTAAACCTCATCTGGCTGAGTTTTGAACCATTCCCACATGTGGAATCATCACTGGATACCAGGGAAAAGAGGTCAGCACCCTGCTACCCACTTAGCAGAAAGTCAACTGCTACACCTACAAGATGCTGTCCCCTGGAGTTGAGTATTGTCTACAGAAAATCAAATGATCAGATGGACCTTCTTTTTTTTTTTGGTGTTAACCTCTACAATTCTGCATAATCAGCAGAGTTTGCTGATTATGTCCTCACATGCTTTTACTAAAATTCTTTGGCCCATCTCAGCTTTTATCCACGTATCTACTTATCCAAATTACACCATACATATGAAAATATTTCCAAGCCTTGTTTGTGCATTTATCACTGTTAATACATTGCTTTGAATAGCAGAATTATTTCAATAAATGAATGAAAACTGACAGTATGATACAAGGTAAGGTAGAACAGCAAATTAGAGGGAAAAGTTGGTTTTAAGGATACAGGTGATTAGGGCCAGTCATGTAGGTTAATTTTGATTTCAAGGCCACAACTTTGACAAAATGCCTGAGATTTTCCATGGAAACATTCAGTCTGGCTTTGATGATGTTGAGATACGAGGAATCTACTCTTTTCTTCATGTTTTGCTTTACTGGGTATTCATTCCATGTGCAAAAAAAAAAAAATATCTGATAAGTATTTTCGGCCTGAATTCTTACATTGTTTGTACCCATAATATTGTCTGCTGCTAGATTAAACACTTCTTTAATATCCTGTACTTTTACCCTGTGAAGGCTGTTAGAAACTATGATCAAATAACCCCTCAGTCCTCTTGTTGTTGACATAAGTACATTGATCTCTAAAAGTCTCACAGTAAACATTACACATTTTTAGTGTCTCTAAAGGTTTCTGACATTCTACAATTTTCCAATGTTCCCTTCCATTGAAAAATATAATATTACAACTGTAATACTCTAACATTCATATAGTATTTCCCTATAGGTCTGTTCCTTTACCTGTAGGGAGAGTGGAAAACATCTTCCTACTTGCTACTTCCTCTAAGTGCAGCCAATGATCATTACAACCTGTTTTTGCAATTTGTAGTTCTTTCCAAGCATGTCTTTAGGCAGTCTTGCCAAACTTTTTATCACTACAGTCTCTCTAAATCAAAAGTTGCAGTATGACTTTTTTTTCCAATATATTCCAAAATAATTTTACTTGTATGAATCACAACACCCATCAAAAAGTATTTTAATTCTATTTTAATGAAACTTTATTTTCTAGGAATACAATTTGTACACAAACTTTTGAAGGAAAATATTTTTTTTTTCTATCCCTCATTCTTTTACAACCTTGAGTTCTTGAAGAGGGTGTTGTTGCTGATCCAAAGTTACAATGGCCTTTGAGGGATTTCTGTGTAAAGAGTAAAACTGGGGAGGAGGGGGAAATGATCATTTTGATTGCATGCTCCTGTAATTACTGATGCCATGGCAAAGATATTTATTGCAACAATGTGTCTGGAACTGTACAAAATATAGAGAAGTGTGTGCTCTCAAAATTTACTTTGATCATCTCAAGGTTTTTCTAATGCTGTTTTTATCTTGCATTGCCTTGACTGTCAATACATCATTGCTTTTATGTTCTTAGAGAAGCGAGAATGAAGATGCTCAGAAATGGCATAAGAATTCCACCTGGGATTTCTTCCAATGCTGTTCAGCATAAGTAATTGAAACCAAACACTGTATTTTTATATACTCTGTAGCATTTCTTCCAAGGGGCAACTTTCTATTCACTTATTATTTTGCAGGTTATAAATGGTATTCTGCATTTCTTCTATCAAAATACTACGCTAGTGATATTTAACTGTAAAGAAATATATCCTTGGGCAATGAATACAGTCAGAAATTGCTAGGTGAATTTAACCAAGAAAAGAATGATCCCATATTGATGTAGTGCATAAATTTTTGAGTGTGGGACAATGGCCTCCATATATTAACATTTTACATCCACATTGAAATGCCTGACCTTGCTTCAGCAGTTTTATGACTAGCTAGATCTCTGGAAGTTCAATTTTTCCCTCTAGAAAAGGAAAGCAGCTGTGTCAATGGGAATGAATACAACTCAGATGTATTTTTTTTTCTGTTTTTCTTCAGATGTAGCAAAAATTTTAATACCTCTATAGCATAACAATTTGGATAATAAAAAGACCAACTGCTATAAAAGTGAGGAGGGGAAATACTTTGAAATAGACACCCTTTTATGCACAAGTGAGACACTGAAAGTAATTTTTTAGTTATGTGAATACCTAAAGTATAGGCAAAGATTGCCTGCTATTCGTGTTTGAGATGAATATCAGAACAGCATGGCTGGCATGCGGAAAAACCTTTGGATAACCAGTGGTATGTAAATGAATCTTAGAAATCTAGGTTTAGGAAACGAATTAAAGAAAAGTACAGTTCACACCCTTAAGATCTTTAAATGTTTAATATTTGAGGCAGTTATTTGTCATTATCAACTCTCACAATCTTTCATCAATTTTAAATTGGATTTAAAGAGCAAATAACTATGAGAGCAAGAGTGAGAATTGCCAGAAACCCATTCCCAGGGAGGTGCTGGGTACTTCAGGGCTGGAAGTGAGGTCAGGCCTCTGCTGGATTGGACCTTGCTCCTAGAGAAATGTAATCTCTGTTCTAGGGTGATATCCAAGCAGTGCTGGAAAAGCGTCTCAGCTGCTCTTTGCCAGCTCAGGCAAGCTGCATGTCAGAGCTTTCCTGTCCTGCATATGATGTATCTACAGCACTGATAGCTAGTTTAGCATGCTATGAATTGCTCTCCCAAAAGTGGGTGCCTGACTTATGAAGAATCATCTATTTTCCCACAAGTTCTGAAAACCACAGGGCACCTTGAAAATAGTAAAACAACATGAGTAAATCTAAAATAAATGAGAGGTAACAATGTAAAAGAGACTCTCAACATTACACAGTAAGGAAAATAAATTTGATATTTTATCTGAAAATCCAGAAGAACTACTCTTCACCAGTGAAGAAGAGCTCTACTTTTACACATAAAGTTAATTTAGCATTACCACCTGACAGATGGACTCCCCAGCAGGTACTTAGTCTTCTTTTTTCCATCCTGTTTCACAGACCCACACAGTTTTAAAAGAAGTGAGAGGTGAGTCTTCTTTCAGGATGAAGCAGAGGGCCAGTTTCAAGGCAATCTAGTATAGAGGCAACTTTGTAAGTCAAGCCATGACAGAATAATCAATGGGATTTTTTTTAAGTGATCTGTGCTAAAAATAGAGGAAGAGACTGTTTTTTGTTCTGCACATTGAAAATATGTCTGAAAGGATTAAGAAATGTGTACTCTGAGTATCATCACATTGTTTCTTTGGACTTGCTACTTCCAATGACTGCTTTCTTTAAATAGAAACAAAGATTGAAACAGTTTAAGGATCCTTAAAACAGCCAGTTGATACACAAATCTAAGACATTTATTGGTTCTAAGACTGCCAGTGGAAGTCATAATCTGTTGACTGTAGACAGCCAGAAAAAAAATCAGTCTACATGGTCATCAAAGCTTAGAATCTAAGAGTGTGAGAGGCTGCATACAGGGCAAGAAGCAGTAGGCCAGGACAAGTACATAAAAATGTCATTGTCTACGGAGAGGGAAGAAAAGATGTGATTCACAAGAAGGACTGGAACTGCCTGAAAATGTCTCTTCCAGAAACTACCATCTGGGAATTAACATTTCACCAACCTGGTATGAATAACTCCAGACAAAGCCTTCACTGAAGGAAAAGCTAGATAAACTGGGATAAAGCTAAATAAACTCCTTAGCACGAAAAACAAGTGTGATAGAAGTCTACACAATCATGACTAGCAGCACTCAATAGGTAAACAGAGTACAAAGTTCCTACCTGAGAAAGCAAACTCAGTGGTAGTTTCAAAATAAGCAAGAGGAGTCACTTCTTCACATCATGATGATGATTAAATAATGGAATTCTTTTCCACATGATGCTTGATTACCAAAAGATCACATGGCTTCAGGAACATTTTTAGATACATTTTTAGAAGAACAATAATTTAAGATTATTAAACCCCAAAATGTTATTTTCAATATGTGCAACTTTGAACCACAAAAATTTACGTTTAAGAAAATATCCATAAATACTTGTGTTCCTGTATTCATGGCATCATAAAATAGTTTGGGTTGGAAGGGACCTTTAAAGGTCATCTAGTCCAACCACCCTGCAATAAGCAGAGCCATTTTCAACTAAATCAGGGTGGTCAGTGCCCTGTCCACCTTGGCCTTCAATGTTACCGGGATGGTGCATATACCTCCTTCTGGATAACCTGTTCCAATGTATTAACACCCTCATTATAAAAAAAAAAAAAAAAAATCTTTTGTGTATTTCTTCCATAAATATATATATATATATATGGTTTGAAACCATTATCCATTCTCCTACTGAAAGCAGGCCCTTCTAAAAAGTTTGTCCCGATCTTTTTTATAGTCCCTGCTCAAGTACTGAAATGTTGCAATAAGGTTTTCCTGGGGCCTTCTTTTCTCCAGGCTGAACAAGCACAACTCTCACAGCCTATCCTCACAGGACATGCATTCCACCCCTCTGATCATTTTTTCAGCCCTCTTCTGGACCTGCTCTATCAGATCCATGTCTTTCTGGAAATTAAGTTTGGCTGCTGTCAGAGAGAGTAGAAATATTTATTTACTGGAAGTCTAAATTACTCTATCATGCTTTGCTGTATGTACCATACAGGACATGATCTGTTAACAGGGATGTTACTGTTAACAGGATCTGTACTAGGTTTTAAGACATTCAGAGAGTGTTGAAAGCATCTAATCTGAGCTATTGCCAAACAGAAGTCAGATCTACACACATAGTGTTTATCCCACAACTTACTTAAAATGGAGCATCTAAAAACATTCAATACAAACAAACGGTTTCAAGAGCTGGATGCTTCTTGAAAAAAATGACAAGCCAATTCAGCAGAGTTTCTACATGGAATTCAGCTCTCACTTGGTAGCTTATTCTCTGAGGACACAGCTAAACCTTACGAAGTTAGTCTTGAAATACTGCCATGAGAGCAAGGTTTAAATAGGGCTAACTATCCATTTGCTCACAAAAAATTCCTTATCATGCAGGTTCCATCTGCAGAGATACTAACATGGATAGATCTCAGTGTGCTTATTTTTATGCCAATGTTCTGCTGAAGTTGACCCATTGAATTGCATTGGCAGAAGGCCTGGACAAAGTACGAGTTTATCCCGTGAGCAAAAGCATATTGAGAATATTAATGATATTATTTTGAAAGGAAATGGGAATATGGTACAATTAAATTGTGATGTAAGTTATACTCTAAATCAGAAATGAGATAACCTGCAGTTTCTTTCATGTTTCAAATACGGTATTAGCAAAATTTAATAGAAACCTGAGAAAGAGAAGTTACACTGATGAGTAAGTACAGATATTTGAAGACTTTCAACACTAGATTTCAGACGGTTGCATCTTTCATTTTGTCTGTGTCATTTAAGTTTGATTCTTGATTAATGAGTATTTTAATTTTTTTCCCTCCCTTCAAAAACATTTCTTATTTTTGTTTGTTTGGGGTTTTTTGGGTTTTTTTTTTCCTTGTCTGTTTGGGGGATTTGTATGGAATGTAACTTTTCCAGAAATCAATCTCTCTTGCTTGCAGTACAGCTCAGGAAAATTGCATGCTGCATTTCCTGTCATGTATTAAAATGATCAAATTTATTATGAAGATAAGGAAATAAATCCAACCATCTGAAAGTTTATCTGGCTGAATATGCTTTCTCTAGACACCATCCTGTATGGGAATTTCAAAGACTGTTTAAACAGTGGCAAAAAGAAGTTTATATTGAGGGAGGAATGCTCTCTTAACTATAAGAATATTACAATTAGTGTACTCTTTTAGTCCAAAGATCAGCCTGGGCCAGGACCTAGCTTCTAACTGTGAGCAGTAGGAGATTCTCGGGAGAAAGGAACAGGGCAGGCATATGTGAAAATTATATTCACTCTCAGTTGTTCATCTAGTCTTCAGTCTTTTGCTGCTCTTGAGCCAGAACTTTTTCCCACAAAATTAATAACCTCCTTTTACCGCTTCCATTTGAACCTTTTTAATCCTTTAACATATTGAAGAGTTTCTGACACAAGAGCTAGAATGAAGTATATAATAGGGTATTTTAATCATTTAGTACCTATCCCATTTACATATATATATCAATTCATCCTACTCAGTTTGATGGGAGAAACTGAGACAAAATGTTTACAGAATGAAGATTCACATACACAAGTATAAAATAAAGCTTACAAGAATATTAATTTGTGTGATTTTCTTATCTTTTTCCATTAACCTTTTCTCCCCTGACATCCAATAAGTCATCATTGAAAAACTAATGCAGAAAGAAGATGTTTGTGGACATTCAATCCTTAGCTCTTCCATGGGTGAGCATATAACTTCACCGACTAGAATTTAATGTGGTCCTTCCAGTATGTAAGAGAAATTTGCCATCTGGCCTTCACTAAGACACCATTCATAGAATAAAATGCTGTGCTTACTGTACTTACCACTTTAATAATTATCAAACTGGAAATGTGGTGGGATCAATTAAATTAACAGTTATACATAGAATAATATCAACTGCTTAATCTCTTAAACATTTTGAAAATATTTGAAAAGCATTTTGATAAAGTAATTTAGGTAAAAAATGGCAATGGGCTGTGTTAGGATTGCAGGCAAATGATTATGGCACATACCTGTCCCTGGCTGGAAGCCAAACTAACTGGTTTGGACATGGAAAACTATTGGATATGGATCTGCTGGCCATAAAAAATAACCCAGGGATGTGCTGACTTGAGATACAGTTAGTACCACTAGGGTCGGCTGCATTTCATGGGTTAAAGGGAGAGACAGTCAAGAGACAGTCAAACTACACAGGTACTGGAAGGGAAGGATTATGGACCCGTTGGGGAGTAAGTGTTGCAGCCAGGTAAGTGTGCCAGAAAGGCCATTTAAGAGAGAGATTACCTAGATAATGTTGTCAGAAATAACACATTTAGGTACTGTTGTAGCACAGCTGGGAAAACAGCGAGAAAGTAATTGTGACTGGATTTTAACTGGGAGGAGACAAAGACATAAGAAGAGAGTTAGAACAACAGTGAGAAACAGGTCAAGAGATGCAAGAAAAGGACCACAACCTATGTAGCCACATGACTGGTTCTGTCTGAGGGTAGCTGTGGAGCAGCCTCATGCAGGAGACTGGAGGAATGGTTGACTGGCTCAAAACAACCGCATGGGAAGGAGTGTGGGAACAGGGTGAGCCCTGCATAGGTGGGGTGCTGCTGGTCCCTCTCACTACACTCTTGAGCCCTCTCACACTGCACTATGTAGCATTCGTGCATTTGAAAAGTCAGACACTGGTCTGCACTGTAATTGGGGGGGTCGACCTCATGGACTTGCCAGGAACATCCTGGCTCTGTGTAAAATGCAGGCACAAATTAGGCTTTGCCAAGTGCCTTATTCCATCAGAATGTTCTAAAGTTTGCAAATAAACTTGCTATTGAACCTCCCGAGAATTTTGTTGCTTCTCCTGCACACTGTTCAGAGTAAATCCAACTACCTTCCCCTAAACACACCAAGCGGAATGGGGCTTTATGCCTTGTGCTTGATCACCACACCTGGAGCAGGGCAAGAAACCAAACCTGTTGTCCTGACCATATCAGACAAGTAAAAGCTGTTCCTGCTATCCAGAGGATGGGTTTGGGAGTAAAGGGTTTCCCTGACCACAGAGAAAATGCCATGATAGACAGCAGAACATTCTGCTATCACTGTGCCAGTTCCCATTCCATGGCATTGTCTCATGGCATCAGTGACTACTCCTTGTTTAAACTATTAACTTGTCTNATCTTTACTCCTATTGCCATTGTGATTGTATTTGAAAGGTTTTTTTTATTATTATTATTATTATAAATTATTATTTATTATAAATAAATAATTATTATTAGAAAAAAAGAAAGAGATGGTATGGGTTAGTTCAGATGTATCATGCATGGAGCAATGCACCAAAGCCCACATTTGGCTCTTAAAAAACTAGTCCAATTATGATCCACCAAAGTCTGTAAAGAATGAGGAAACTGCTCTTTAAAAAATCAGTAATATATAATTTAACACTGTTTAATATCTTAAAAAAGGAAATTAAATCTATCTACTTTTACATGAAGAATGAGGATCAATTACTATTTTAGGCATAAATTAAAGCCCAGAAGANCTGTGGAGCAGCCTCATGCAGGAGACTGGAGGAATGGTTGACTGGCTCAAAACAACCGCATGGGAAGGAGTGTGGGAACAGGGTGAGCCCTGCATAGGTGGGGTGCTGCTGGTCCCTCTCACTACACTCTTGAGCCCTCTCACACTGCACTATGTAGCATTCGTGCATTTGAAAAGTCAGACACTGGTCTGCACTGTAATTGGGGGGGTCGACCTCATGGACTTGCCAGGAACATCCTGGCTCTGTGTAAAATGCAGGCACAAATTAGGCTTTGCCAAGTGCCTTATTCCATCAGAATGTTCTAAAGTTTGCAAATAAACTTGCTATTGAACCTCCCGAGAATTTTGTTGCTTCTCCTGCACACTGTTCAGAGTAAATCCAACTACCTTCCCCTAAACACACCAAGCGGAATGGGGCTTTATGCCTTGTGCTTGATCACCACACCTGGAGCAGGGCAAGAAACCAAACCTGTTGTCCTGACCATATCAGACAAGTAAAAGCTGTTCCTGCTATCCAGAGGATGGGTTTGGGAGTAAAGGGTTTCCCTGACCACAGAGAAAATGCCATGATAGACAGCAGAACATTCTGCTATCACTGTGCCAGTTCCCATTCCATGGCATTGTCTCATGGCATCAGTGACTACTCCTTGTTTAAACTATTAACTTGTCTGCACTGTCAAGGAAAAATTAACAGGGACAACAGTCATCTGCCCAAATATCCATTTCTCACAGTCTCCTATCTGACTGTGACCACTGACACCAAACAGGGAAAAAGCTTAAGAACAGGTCAAGATGAAGCACTATCTTCCTCAGTAGGCCCAATTCTCCATTCATAACCTTATCTGAAGATTATATCTGCAGTTCAGCTCTTAATAACCCTGTTTATGTATTAACTGTCCATTGTATTGTGTGACCAAGAATCTGGAAGCTTAGCTGTACATGGCACAAAAATCATCTTGCACAATCTGATTGTCTTGACTACTTCTTATTTAATAAATTAGAAGGGAAAATGTAGTTTTACTTGATGGTGATTACATTATACAGACATCTTTACTCCTATTGCCATTGTGATTGTATTTGAAAGGTTTTTTTTATTATTATTATTATTATAAATTATTATTTATTATAAATAAATAATTATTATTAGAAAAAAAGAAAGAGATGGTATGGGTTAGTTCAGATGTATCATGCATGGAGCAATGCACCAAAGCCCACATTTGGCTCTTAAAAAACTAGTCCAATTATGATCCACCAAAGTCTGTAAAGAATGAGGAAACTGCTCTTTAAAAAATCAGTAATATATAATTTAACACTGTTTAATATCTTAAAAAAGGAAATTAAATCTATCTACTTTTACATGAAGAATGAGGATCAATTACTATTTTAGGCATAAATTAAAGCCCAGAAGACTAATTTGAAAAGAATTAATTTCTAAGACTAGAACAGAAATATTATGTATCACACCCTCTTTTTAAACATAGAAAGGACTGAAAATAAAATACATGGTATTAGTCAATGAACTGATTTCTCATACATGTTCAATTTCTGGAATGATGGGAGCAAAAAGTGTATAAGTGCTGCAAGAAGGCCATTATGTCTGCCTTTTTCCACAGCCTCAAAAAGATCAAATATTTTTGTTGCAATATTGCAGAAGGTGAAATGAGAAAAGATTAATTGTTTGTATCAGGAGTAGGGTTACAAAAATATCAGAATATATGGTGTGCAATTATTATTGCTGTCTGTCAGCCTTATATCAAAAGAATAGAAGTGAATCTAAATAATTGGGGGTAACTATATTAAAAATAATCCCAACCCCAATGAAAGCCGAACGCTGCTATTTGAAAAGTTTGAAAGTTTGTTTGAAAAAAAAAATAAAAACAAGAGAAATACATGCCAAAGAAGTTTTAATTTTGCCTTCCTGACACAAAATATTGGCTTTAAACAGGATTCATGTGAAGTCCATCTAGAGAGAGAAGGAGTCTAGCTTACAAGTTAAATAAGAAGATATTTCAAAATATAATTTAAAGTATTTGTCTCAGTTGAAAAGGATGGGCAATGGTCTTCCCACAACAAAAGAGCCAGTGAAAAAATGGAAATGTTGCTCATGAAGTAGTGAATGGAGTTTTGACATGATTAAAGAAATTAGAACTATGGTAAAAATGGGAAAATATTTCAAGGAAACATTCTTCATATAAATAAGAAAAACATAATTAAGATTTAAGATCTGTACATTAAGTAAGGTGATAAGGAGAGAGACTGACACCTTCTGTTAAATCCTGACTTTCATATTCTGAAAGATGAGACAGAGAGCAGACTTGTATCACTGAGAAAGAGGGGTGTGAAAAGGAGCACTATACCAAAGTTGCACAGCTTATGATGAAATAACTGAATTAGGGTTATTAAGTGAATATGATCAACTACCATGCACACAAGTTAGCTTCCATATATAGCAAGGAAACAGGTAAATTAAATTAAAGGGCAGATATGTGAATCAAAACACCCAGAGCATGAAGTCAGCACTTACATTTGAAACACACAAGACTGAAAGTAACTCAAGCTGCACAATCTTACCTATGGCATGTGTCAAGCTCTGTGACCAGCTTCACAAGTTTCAGGATATGACCATATTTGTTCCTAGGAGGATGAGCTCTGAGAAAAGATGGGCTGGATCTTAGAAAACTATTGTAGTTTTGATTGAATAAAGTGCTGGCATGAGGACAAAATAGAAACTACAGCATACAATTGCCACCTCTTCTTACTGTTATATCTAATTATGTGTAAATAATGCAAAATGATTAACTGAAGTATTTAGAAAATAATTTCTTGTATTTGTAAGGGGAAGAGGCATGTATTATAGCTTCAGAGGAAGCCACAGATGTTTGGAAATTCTGAAAAATTAGTCTCTCCATATTTGTATTTGCATCTTAAAAATACCACAAAATAACAAAATACTCAACAAAATTAAATCAGTTAAACAGATTCTGAAATTTATGAGCTGCAGAAAATTGTTTCATTTAGTTTATTTCAGGTAAAATATTGATTCTCCATCTTATACCAAACTTGTTCTAACAGCCTCTTGTAGTCCATTTCTGATCCAATCCCAATCTTCACTGAGTTTTAGAAATCTTTTTAATTTACCAGTTTCAATGTCCTTAGTGCTTTGGGTTTTGAATGGTCTGTAATTCTCCCCAGGTCCTCTTAGCTTCTGGAATCTAGTTCCTTTTAGGTTTCTGCCAACTCCTTCCTTGCAAGCAGGCTACTTTTTTTCCCAGAAGTTTTAATTTTCTAGAGTTACATATTTTGAGCTGTGGATAAAAATATATGGAAAGATAACTGTATTGCTTTCAGACTACTCTTAAATGAATACATGGGGTGTTTTATTTGTTTTGGGGTTTTTTTAGACTCTCAATTTCCTTCCTTAATCATCTGTTTCCTTATACTGTAGGGTGATTGATTCTTAGATCTCACATGTAATAAAAGTCATTGGTCTGAATGATCTGGGACACAGAGACAATGTTACTTTCACCAAATAGATATGTTTCTGCAAAAATATTACAGATGGAACCACTTCAGAATATTGTTTACTACCATTCAATCCTATCATTCATTGTTCAAAGTCTGAAACACATTTTCTTTCCCAAAAAAAACTAAAACAGTTGGGGATAAAACCCCTGCAGATGTCCCTTGCTTCCCAGTTATTTTGTACTGTTTAACGCCTTTGTGTGAATTTATTAGAATTCCATTAAAATATAGTTAAATCTCTCAATTCCAAAATATAGTTCATCTCACCAAAGTTCTTTGACACATCAATACCATAGATTTTGTCTTCTGTTCCACATGTGAAAGGTTAATAATTCTTTTAGATGTTTTATAATAAATTGGCTTTTTTTTCCTTTCCATCTGGAAAGCACATAATAAATTCTTCCAGAGGTTAAAAAGCCCTTGAAACTGAAGCACAAGGAGAACACAGAACATTGAGGTAGTGAAGATCTCAATGGGATATAGAACACTACAGTATGCAAATCCATATACCTTGATTTAAATAAGATATTAGCATATTAGTTTGGTATAAGTATATAAATCAAAGAAAACTGACCCTTAACTTTATGTATTGTCCTTGAATGCTGCAGAAACAAAACAGAAATCCTGGCAATTCTCTTTCCCAATTCCCACACACACTTTATAAAAAGACAGAATTTTGTAAAGCAGTTAAATTTAAGACCATTCAGAGCTCAGCTACCTGGGGCTAAGCTCTGTCAGATTTCAGAATTAAGCTCATTAAGTTGGTTGTAAAAGCCTATTTCTCCTCTAGTAGGATAGTGGTGATAAATGGTTGTGTTTGAGGAACTGCAAGTGTTTTTGATGGACAGCCTGCTTCAAATGAGTTTAAGTTCTCTCTTTCTTTCCGTAACCTCCTGCCTGCTAGAGAGAGTGGTGGTACAAAGAATGTGCCCTGTCCTATTTTTTCCCCTTGGACAAACTCCTAGAAAGTGGCCCTGTTTATTTTTTTCCCTTTCATTTTTATGTAGAATAATATTAAGAGTAAGAATCAGTATCCTCAAACTGAGAATGATACATATGAAAGCATAGAAAAGATTATGTCAACAAAACAAGTTACACATTCTTTATTTGAAAAAGAAATTTTCCTTTAACCACAAGTCAGAAAAATTCATGTTCATATTCTCCATTCCAGACACATGAAGTTAAATGTTTTTTGGCAATTTTCACAACATCTCTAAATGAATGTGCATATACACTTTGTCCTTGAATGCTATTTGTTTGTCAAGGTACCTACAATGTTTGTACAATATATTTATTTGGACAGGAAAATCTACTTTAGTTTCAAAGTCATACCACTGCTTGATTAAGGAGAAATTCCTAATATGTTTTCTGCAATAAAAATGCTCTTTACAGAGGAAGTTTTGTTTTACAAAATTTTATAAGACAAAAATGTAAAAAACCAAAATTATCATGTCTTTTTTCCAGTCCTGCAAATTCACAATATGAAGGGCTGTTGGTGATGTATTATAGCAAACTGAAACAGATTCACACAACATGATGCTAATAATGTATTTGCGGGAAAAAAAAGAGAAAAGGAGTAATAAAAGCTTATTTTTTGGATTCCAATTTAAAATTATAACAATGGATGAAGGCAGATGGACAGTGAAATATTTGAAGATTCCAACTACCATCTGTCCACAATTTATTATCCATCTGATTGTAGGTTATTATTGTTTTTCTGCTATCATTAAACGCTTGTTATTTATCTTGTTACACCACTTCTGCATTTAACATTGAGACCTTCACAGATTTGAGTGCTGTTATCTCCAGTGACCTATAATTTATGTAAGTCCTTTTGGTGTCCTTACTGCTATTCACCAGGCATCTAAAAGTGAATATTGTTCTCAGCTTAGATTGCTGATTAATTAATTTCTACCTTCTATATCCCTGCATTGCAGCCTTGGGTTATGAGTTTAAAGTAATAATTCACCGTCGCATATATTTTGTGAAGTTAAATTCTGCAAACTTCTGAGAGACTCCAATTTCCATGCTACATTTAATAGCTGGTCCCTTAGAAATTAATCCCTTTCTATTTGTGATTTATTTTTTCTTCTCATGCTTGGTGACAAAAATGGATTTCCCCCCCGATCTGCTGTGACCTGGCTGCCTTTCCTGCAGTATTCAGTGTGAATGACATGACTCCATCTGCTATTTTTTGTTCCCTTGTGGAGTTTTAGCTCTGAAGATTACTATGCAAGTTGGAATGTCATAGCTATGGGGGGCAGAACTACATCTGGTCTAAATAGAGATTGATTGCAGTGGCAAAGTTTGAGTACAAACCCAAACACTCCCCATACTTGTGCAGATATGAAATTCCCCATGCAGTCCCTAGACACAGTATGTCCACATACCACCCAAAAGCCAGCCATGCTCCATTACTATATTCAGTAACATAGTAAGGTTTCCATGTTACTGAACCAATGCAACTACTTATGAATTCAAAGTAACTGGCTGCTTTCCCCTTACCAGTAACACGTTCAGTAAAGGTGATCCATAAATCCTCTAAAAATTATTCTCTTTTGCTCATCATCAGGCTTCCTAACTTTTATATGGCTATAATAAAGACATAACTAAATATCTGCACTTGAAGTAACAGAACCTGTGCAACTATTTCACTTTTCAAATTCATTTTCATCCTTATTTGAGATAAATACTAAAGCTACCAACTCCTCTAAGAGAATAGTGTACTCAGGAAAATTAATCAACTTTGGAATATTTAATTTCTATTTCTTGAAAGAACTCAGAATATGACTATAAGTTCGTCATCCTCCCAGGTTTCCAGTTGCAAAATTTATCTCATGTAGTGATTAATCTTATTTCCTATTATTCACTTCAATTATTTCAATAAGGATAATACCACAATGGAGGAGACTTCTTTGTAACCTCCAAGCTGTATTATCTTACTTTCAAGTCTAAAAAGTTTCTTGTTCCATTTTATAAACTAACATTTCTGTCAGTCAGCACAGACCCTTTTCCTTAAGCTTTTCACTCTTTCCCTCTAGCTCTCATTTCTATACGTCACTGCCACTCCTGACCTTCCTGTCCTCCTCTCCAACAAGGACAACTATCTCATTCTGCACCAACTTCAAACAACTAGACAAGCAAAATTTCTGACCTCAATGTGCAGCACACCAGTGTGCTAACATTTTTGGAACACTAAATAGAAAAATAATATAGTTGTATTTGTAGACTATAGATCTTCAGATTTGATTTTTTGTCTACATTTTCCAGAAGTGAATTCTTTCCCCCAGAATTTTCTTTCTTCATTTCATGGAAACAAATTAGCTCTAGTCAGGACCTAAGTATCAAACTACAAAAAATAAAGAAGAAAACTTCAAAAGATGTTTATCCATTAACTATCAAAATACTGACTTCAGCAGTCACTGGCTAGCATCCCAAGCTTTGTTTATTATTGTAAGGTAGGAAATTGATTCTAAAGAATTTAGAACCTCTTGGAGCCAGCAGACATAATGAGAGTTCCCAAACCACCACACAGATCAATTCTTTAGCTAAAAATGTGGTCCTTGTCTACTGGTAAAATTAGGACACTTGGCAGCCAGGACTTCAAAAACCATCGAGACAGGAAAAGGTAAGAGAAGTCTAACACTGATAAAAATATTATAGCATTTGGTTGTGGATCTCCACGCTTCTAGGTCCTTGTTCCAAAATTAGCATAATTTTAATCCAATATAAAGTATTTTTATACACCTGAGAACGACTTCTAACTACATAAGCCTAAACAGTCTTTGAAATTCTGATTCTTTTGCAACATGTACTTGTATATATGTAGCATTTCTATCCTCTTACAGTGTGTAGAAAGCACACCAAGATCAACTGATGTCAATGCAATAATGTATTGCAGTGATAATATGATGTCATGTGAAGTGAGCATAATTTAGGGAGTACTGAACTATCCTGAAAATTTTTCACTGTTTATCATAGAATCAGGGAATCATATAAATTATTTGGGTTGGTAGGGGCTTTAAGGATCATATAGTTACAAACTCCTGCCATGGGCAGGGACATCTCCACTAGACCAGGTTGCTCAATGTCCCAGCCATCCTGGCCTTGAATGGTTCCGGGGCAGGGCAGGTACAACTTCTCTGGGCAATCTGTTCCAAGTGTCCTGGGTTCAGCTAGGGTAGAGTTCATTTCTTCTCAGTAGCTGTTACAGTGTTGTGTTTTGGATTCAGAATGAGAATAGTGTTCATAACACAATGATGTTTTGGTTTTTTGCTAAGTTGTGTTTATCTTAAGTCAAAGAATTTTTTCCTTGTCTCATGCTCTGCCAGTGAGGAGGTGCACAAAAGAAACTTGGTGAGAGCACAGCTGGAACACGTGACCCAAAGTGACCAACAGCATATTCCACATCATAGGATGTCATGCCCAATATACAAACTGAGGGCAGTCACCCAGAAGAGGGGGCCAACCTGAGTGCAGGAAGGAAGCGGTCTGGCATCAGTGGCACAATTGTATTGTGCATCACTTGTTTTTCTGTATAGAGAATCAACTGCACCACGCAGCTTGGTGTTATCGACAAACTTACTGAGGGTGAACTCAATCTCACTCACTCTCTTGTGTAGAAATATTTTATTTGATCTCTTTTTATTCCTCATATTTTAATTTCTGCTTCCTCAGTCTAACCCATCTTTTATAGTCTGGACTTCTATTAAAATGTTGAGGTTGTTTTAGGATATCCATTCTTGGGGATGTTCAAGAATGCCTGCTGCTGGATGTTTTCAAGGATCAGCTATAGCATTTGCTGTACTAAATCCTGACAATTTGCAAGACTACAAGTTAATTGTTCTATTTTAGGAAGTCAGTAACTGTGGGAATCCAAATGCTATTTTGTCTGAATATTTAAATTAAAATTGTGTCATTTTAGCCAAGCATTATGGAGCTATCTTATTTAACCCTTTTTCTGTCATGCAATTTTTAGACTGCATAGTACAGACTTCATTCAGGTTGATTCAACATAATTCAGTGGCGTAGTCCCATTTTACTCATCCATGAAGCTTCCTTGTTTTGAATGGACCTACTCAACCAGTAAAGAATCTGACAGCAAAAGGGTTACCCTCTGCAGTCCTTATGCAAAGCTCTTTCCATTTAGGTTTTTCTATAATGAAAAAATACATTCTTTTTGTGACACTTTAACTGATGGTATTTATTAGTGTGCTTCTACTTTATGCTACTCTGTGCAGTTGGGGAACAGTTTATATAAACAACCATTATAATAATACAGAATGGTGTAGTGTGCTTGGGGATCCATATTATGTATTCTCTGGGAAACAAATTGTGGTCAGGATGGAGTCTCCCCTTAGAAAGCACTTGAGCAAATGGTGAAAAATGCTGCATTCTGGAAATAAATACAAAGCAGGTGGATGGGGCAGCAGGAAGCCATATTGAGGAGAAATGGGCAGCTTCAGTCTCTCATAGCATATTCATCAACTCCACCTGTTTATGTAAATGACAGGCAGATATTAATAAATGAATGGAAAGACTGACTTCCCATTTAAACAAAGATGCTGCTCTGAAGTTGTGTATGAAATTTCCAGTTGTTACTGATAAAGATCTCCTATATACCTACAAAACATTTATTTTGAAGAAGAATAAGCGTGACTGCATCGTCAAGGTAAACACTAAGGTATGGAAACAGTAGTCTGCTGAAGCCTAGTTAAAGATCCTGTTGCTTTTTACTCTTGGCCACATTTCTCCCTTCCTTTTGCCAGGGGCAATCTGTGCTGAAATTTAGTAGGGGTGATGATATTTAACTTGTTACCACCAGTGATCTGATTGCCTTTCAAGCCTTTCCTAATCTGCATATTCACTGCATGAGTTGTATTCATTCTGGCACAAACTTTTACAGCAGCTGAAGCACTGGCTTCCTGAGTGCTGTTATCTCAGATTAGATTTAACTGTGCTCTGTTTACATTTAGAGTTACGCTTTATCATTACTCAGTTAAACCAGCAGACATGGATTATAACTCTGTATATGTGTCTACTTATCCACACAGTACAGTCATTTTGTTTGTCAGCTGGTAGGTGGTTTATTCCATTACTCACCTGAGACATCTGCTTTGCCAGTTAATCACACAGTCATTTTGTATTAATTTTTAAGCAACAGACATTACTTTCAACTTTAGTTAATCCAAGTTGTTTGCTCAGAAATTTTTCTAGTAACAAATCCTATAGTTTTCTTGGAGATTTATCCTACGGCCAATTAAGAAGATGTTTTATGATTCATTTCTCAAGGCTGAAACACAAACAGCTCTACATCAAAGATACCTTCTAGGGGAAAGTAAGGCCAAATTCCACTTGCTCAGCTGAAAGAATGACTTACTAATAACTTAGTCTGGCAGAGAAATAAAATGGGCTTAATTCTCTTTGAGTCTGGATTCAATCATTTCTGTTGTTCAGAGGCATGTTATTAATCACCCCAAATCAGTAATAATAATAAAAGAAGTCTGTAAGTCATCTTAAAAACCCTCAAATGAAACCACAAATAAAAGGACAATAACAAATTTGTCTTTTTGGATTGGTCTTTTAGCCAAGACTGAGAGACTTCAGTGTCTAGTGAGGTACCATCAGAAGAGGGGAGAGTTAATACCAGAAGAAGGAAAACACCTTTATCCTGCTTCCACAGGCGGATGCACTCAAGGACAGCTAAAGTTCTTGTAGAAAGTTGGTATTCTCTAAAAAAGGAAGGCATCAGTTTTTCCTTAAATGCCACAAAAGTTCCAGGGGAGTCCTTGAATTAAGAATGTACTTTGTCATTTACAGAAACTCTATCAATTATCCAGATAAAACTAGATTATGACTGGGATGGGTGGGATTCCTTTTGATATAAATGTCTCTAATAACTTCTTTCTTCTTAGGGCCAATTCTATTGCACTTTCACAGAAACTGTATGTAACAGTAATGTGTGTAATGTATGTAATGTATGTAATCGTGTCTGAACTTCATGACTGAGATCAAACCTTAATTATCTCCTTCTCTTGAAGAATAGTATCTAAAACTACACATTGATTTGTTTTTACCAGTCAGGAAATTAGTTATTGTATCATGATGTGTTGCCATCAATCATTATTTAAATGGGTCTTTTTTTTTCCCCTGCAGTCTACTTCTATTGCTCAGAACAATATTAAATATCACATTAACACAGCATCTTTTCTCAGTGCGCATGCCAAAGTCATGTGCATACCTTGCGTAGGGAATATTTTATCAAATGAACATAGCCACATTTTGAAAGTGGGGAGAGGTTTAGGAGACATACCAAATTCTTAATAACATTTGACATGTGAAGCTAAGAAGAATACCCTGTCAAATGGGAAGTAAAAGAAAATTTACAGCATTCAATTGGGTTACAAGTTAGTAGAATTCTTGGGTTTATGAAAAATTATGAGATTTCCTATCAACACTAATGATAAGCCTGTTTCAACTTGCTTTCAAAAATAAAAATTTATTATTATTATTGTTGCTGTTATTGTTCTTATTGTTGTTGTTATTATTGAAAACATTGTCCCAGGCATTGTGGTTTGGTCTTCTAATGTGGGAAGAAAAAGTGCCAAATCTGATAAATTACAAGGTTACTCTCCATTTCAATTTCTGCTTGATAGTCTTAAGTCTAAAACAGAAGAAATGTCTCTACTTAAACATGCAAATCTAAGCATATTCATGTTTTCCTCAATGTTTCTGAAAAGCTTTCACAAAACTTCATTTTTCTGGCAAGAAATACAGAAATAGAAAAGTTACCCACCGACTGGGTCAGTCTGGAAGGTGTGATAGTGGTCATCTGGTCCAGCCTCTCTGCTCAAGCAGGGTCATCCTAGAGCACATGCACAGAATTGTGTCCAGACATTTCCCAAATAACTCCAGTGAGGGAGACTTCACACCCTCTCTGGACAACCTGTCCCAGGGCTCAGTCACCCACACAGTAAAGAAATTCTTCCTCATATTCAGGTGGAACTGCCTGTGCATCAGTTTCTGCCCATTTATCTTGTCTTATTCCTTGCACCACTGAGAAGATCTTGGCTCCATACCCTTGGTAGCTTCCCTTCAGACATTTACAGACATTGATAAGATCTCCTCTCAGTCATCACTTCTTGAGACTGAACAGATCCAACTCTCTCAGCCTTTCCTCACAAGAGATCTGCTCCAGTCTCTGAATCATCTTTGTTGTCCTCTACTGGCCTTGCTCCAGGACGTCCATATCTCCCTTCTTTTGAGGAGCCCAGAACTAGACACAGCACTCCAGATGTGGCCTCACTAGGGCTGATTAGAGAGGGAGGATCACCTCCTGCATTCATGGGCATCAAGACTGTGTTCTTCCCATGCAAAGCAATTCTTTGCCAGTATTAATGACCTGAGAAGTTTAACCCATCTGAGTTCACATAAGTGGGAGGCAGCTGTAAGCATAGCTTTGTCAGCCATGCAAACCAGACACATCTACTAAGACCATGCCTACCCCTGTAACTTTGCCTATGGTAAGAAAAGGAATTCTGGAGGTTGACGGTTTTGATCTTTTAAAGATCATCTTTTAAAAACAGTCTGAGAAATTGTCAGGCCAACTATATTCTGTAATTTGCAAAGCATTTATATTACTTGTCAGAAGTCAGATTTTCATATGGAACTATTTCTATACACTCAAGACTAATCTACTACCTACTTCTTTGTTTAGAGAATGTTAAATTCCCTTTTCAAGGTGCTTATCTCAGGCTATATTATGTCACATCTCCTTGTTAGATGGCAAAATGAAAAACTTCAGTTTCACATAATTTAGTTTCCTTCAGCTTCAAAAGTGACTCAAGGTGGTTTTGTCTAGTTGGTTTTGTGTTTTGCTGTTACTCAAGAAACAGATTTTCAGCTGATTGTTTTTTTTAAATCACCCCCACTCCGTATTTACAACTTTCTTGGGGATTTTCCTCTGGCTGTGGCTCATGTTTTACTAGATCTCTCAAAAGTATTCACCTAATTTGTTTTGTACTTGCCAGTCTCATTTTGAGCAGAGACATGTAAAGCATTTCTCATCTGATTTTTTCCCATACCTATAAAATCTTTATTTTGTATTGTTATTGCTGTAATTTAAGTTCTGAGTCAGCTTTAAATTAAAATGTTTTAAGCTTGGATAGAGATGGAAAAGGAAAAAATATCACCCTTTCCTACTTAATTTAATTTTTTTAGCATATGTAGCAAACTTCATGTAGAAGCCAAGTCCAATGTTTCAGCAAGCACCATAATGAGACTTTCTGTCCAAATGGAGTCATAATATTTTGTTCTTTTTATTTCTGGCTCAGTAAAACTGATAATAAATAGCTTTGGAAAGTAAAAAAAAATGTATTTGGATTGAATGAGCTTTTAAAGTCTTTTTTTCTATCACGACTAACTACACTTTTCCAGCATGGCTCTTTTCCTGACATAACTTGTGCAAAAATATTTTAGGTGTTTTATTACTAACAAGTAGATTTTATATTCGTTTCAAAGAAAGTAGAGAGAAAACTTTGTGATTTACCTCATTTTTCAAAGCTTAGACTTGTATAAGTAAGTGATTGTGACAAAAACTGTTCTTTAATATTGTCCCTGGCCATAAATCTCAGCAACTTTTGATGTAGACTAATGGAGCAATGAGATAAATATTTTATGAAAATCACTAATACTATCGGTACAGAAAATTACAAAAATTCATTTTTTTTCCCTTTGAACATACAAAAAAGGAAGAATTTACTATTACCATTGTTTTTTTTAGACTGGCAGTGAGCAATCTAAAGCAGAAGAAAATTGAGGAAAATGTCCCCTCCGCTGATATATTGAAGAATCTAGACCGGGAAGAGCAGGTGGTTTAGCTTTCCTTGGTTTGCTTTGGTGCTCTTCTAGATGCCCAGGTGCCAACACCTGCCCAAGAATGTGACACCCATGTTCAGACTTCCCAGAGTCAATTCAGCCTTCATGTGAGTCTGCTTGTACTTCCCATCTGACCTTGCAGCAGGCTGCATCCAAACCATTGCAGGAAACTCATCCCGGCATCTCCAAGAGGGAATTAGATGTTGATTTTTGCATCCACAAAGCAGACTGATTACTAAGGTTCAATAAAGACTTCATGGATATGGGAACTGTTAGCCATCAAAACTAGCCATAAATACATTCCCGTGGATAAGTGATATGCAAATTTGACTATCCTGGCCTGGAGCACTTCCTTTGAGCTGTGTGCATAGCATGACAAGAAGGGAATGGCTGATAAAAGCAATCTTACAGAAACTTATAATAGGAAGTGTCTTCATATAGCTCAGGATTAGGTAGAAAAACACAATTGCACATGAATGTCAAAGACAAAACTGAAATAATTAATAACTGAATGTTTCCACAGATGGCCAGAATACCTGTAATTATAGAGAAAACATAAAGAATAAGGAAGAATTATAAGCAAAACTTCCATACTCATAGACTCAATATTGCCACAATCCAATTATTTGGCAACCTGTTCCTGTCCCCCTCTCATTCCTAGTAGAGAGTTCATTTGCCATCTCTCCTCTAACATCTTTCAATGAGGCACTTGATACATGTCACAGAAGATGAAACGATGACAGGCTGCATGGTTCATAGATCTGAGCATCAAAGAATTGGTACTATACAACCATAATCATAGATGCTTCTGGAAGGGACTCTAAAGTTTATCTAATGCATCAGAACACATCAGGTGGTTAAAAGAACCACCCTCCCTCGCCCCCAAATTTAAAATAAATAAAAAGATAGGAACAGTGACTTTTCTGATGGATAATTAAATCTTTTTAGGAAAAAACCACAAACACTTCCTTAAACTTGCAATTTTCTACAAATCTTTTATTTTCAGGGCCTTATAAAATGTCTTTCATTACATCTAGAGTTTGTCTGCGGACACATATTTAAGATCAAGTGGGAGAAAAGGTGGATATTATGCCATGAGTAACAGATTGCATGAGTTTTTTCCAATTCTTATCTACCACTGACAATGTGTTGGTGGTTTTTGACTGTTGTATCGGTAACAGTGATCTTAACAGAAAAACAGGTATTCTTAATTTTAATTTATCTCCTCTTGATCTTTTGCTTTTCTGTCTATATTTCTGCTGAACCCATCACTTGGTACTAGGGTGCTTACTTACAGCATGTGATCAGTAGAACACATGTTCTACTGTGGGAAGAGGCAGATAAAAGCCATTTCCTAAACCCACCTGTGTTTATTTCTCTGGAATCATCTGAGATGTTACATACAAATATGGCAACCTATGGCAATGTACTAAGAAAGTAAGAGCTCCCTTGGATATTGAATCACAGTGAAAAAGAAAATTAGTGAAAAATTTGAATATTAAGGTTGCAGAGCGAGCTTACAAAGTTGTAATATATTTAAATTAAATATACAGGATGTGTTTATGGTATCTGTGGGGGTTTACCACCAGCTGGGATTTAAACTCCAAATAAGCCACTCTCCTTTCCCTGACCCCACTCTGGTGAGAGAGGGCAAAGGCAGAGACTATGGGTTGAGATAATAACTTTCTGAAAGCCAAAAGCAATGGAATTAGAAACTCAGAGCAGCAGCAAAAATATTAATAATAAAAGTATTCAAAAGAGAAGGTACTTTACACACAAAAGGTATTCACTACTTTGACTTAGTTCTGCATAGCTGCTGAGACAAACACAAGATTGCAGGTGCTCCTGTGCCTAGTGTTTCCCATCCCCAAGCTCCAGACCATGAAGAACAATGATGGGCGAAGCCCCAGAGGGCTGGATCATCCCCAAGGCACAGCACCACTACTTTGGACTGCTGTGCTTGGCTGGGCTCAGGTTCAGCTTGAGCTCAGTTCTTCTCACCTTGGTTTGCTACTGTGTTTTCTTCTGGAGCTGTGTCCCGAAACTGTGTCTTGGCTGGGTTTCCTGCATCTCAGAGCCACTTCTTGGAGGAATGGGAAGGGCTGGGTGGCAGCAGTGGAGGGACAGAGTCTGCATCACTGGTCCTGAGAGTCCACAGCGCTACCACAGTTACCTTTCCTGATCAAGAGGGCGAATAAAATGCTGCATTTCTGGGAGTACATTCCTTTATTCCTCCCTCCAAAATCACGCTCCTGGGCCATGAGGTAAGTGGTATAGAATAGCAGTCTGGCTTTGCCCATATGGCTCTAAGCTCCGCCCCAGTGAGCAAACCTAGGACATCATCTCAATGCGGTTTACTGAAAATGCAAGGCTTGTTCTTGTCCCAGTGTTAACATTCTCATACCAAAAGGCAAAACCAGTATTTATTATATGAAAAGGGGTCTACTACTGGGACTCTCATACAGTACAGCTCCCACTCACAGCCCTTGACTTTAGAGATAAGCACTAAGGCTCAGATAGAATAAGATGTGGCTAATCCAAAATCATCAAATAATTTTGACTCTGCAACACCCCAGATTATGACTAACACAAAAATAATTTAAATTTCTCCTGGTTAAATATACAGACATTGCAACTATTAGGAAGCATTGAACTGAAACTACAGCATTTGGCCTTTCTCTCTCTGACCTCTTATCAGTGTTAAAATGAGGTATTAAAAAGTCAGGAGTGGAGTTCATTTGTGCTCAGCCATTGGGCAGAGATATCAGGTGCTTTTCTGCAGTGAGCTGCCTGGTTGGAAGTAGGAGCTAAGGCAAGATTGCATGTAAGTTTCTTTTTTTTTTTCCTGGACTAGAAATATGGAACAGAGGTATAACCCAATTTATTCCAAACAGTTCCTGACTGTTTTAAGGATACTCACTGGATTCACCCTGGATCTATACTTCCACTCTCTCCTTTCTCTTAAAATACAAAATTGATTGTTTCAAAACAAGGGTTTAGATTCAAAACATTAACTAATTACTACATTACAGAAGCCTCAGCTTTGCCTAAGTCTTTTCCAGCAGTTATTAACTTGACTCAAGTTTAAAAACGTTCTTGGTTTGCATTATCTTTGGTGACTTAGCTCTTTTTGGAAAAGTAGGTTCCTACCAAGGAAAACTACTTTGTTTTGCACAGTCACATGCCTAATCCTTGCTCAGGAGCACTAAGCGACAATCAAAGTGAGACAGCAGAAAGAGAGCAAGTCAGAGAAAAGACTTATATCTTCTAACTGCAGGGGGTCGGTAAATAGAATTTGCTTCTAAGCAGCTGGGACACTATTATGGATTGTTTTTTCAGAGGCATAACTGTAAACATTTGAAGAGGAGCTAGAGCACACAGAAGTCAAAAGATATTTGGGAAATCATATTCATAAATCTGAGGCGTGGCTCTAATCTTTTCATCCTTTGATATTGCTGTTTAGTTAGCTTGCTCATTTCCTTCTGTTATTAAATTAGCTAAGAGATGAAAATGTACTTTTTACATTGCTTTGACTTCTTTCTGTCTCCTCATGCATTGCAGGCAGGGGTAGATTCTATTTAGTAATAATGGGCTTAGCCCCCACCAGAAATTTATATCCTTTGCCTCTGAGTTTTAATTCACTCTTGCAGAAGCATTAGAGCTGCTGCTGCCTGCAGGCATATTTAGCTTCATTTTCACCTGTGTACTAACTCTTGAATCCCTGTAGTCCTTCTTCCCCTCATTACTCTGTGTTTCTCTTCTACAGCTGGTTTCAAAACTGCTGGGTTATGCATAACGATATGGGGCCCTTCCTCCTGGAAAACTAGGTCATTGGGATATAAAATGAGCCTCTTTTACTCTTATGAAAACTGCACATGTTGAAAAGTACAGCACAGTTACTGTAAAACATTTGTTTATGATAAACAAGGTAGAAGCCTGCATTTTTATTAGTCCTGCCCTTGTCCTGTATCCCAGTCACACTTCCGTCTCCCTAACTCTTATTTGTGTGTAACAGACTTTGCACAACTGTAAAGCAGTATTTTGGCAGCAACCACAGCATTACTTTAGTTATAATATTTGGTTAATGGGAAATGTAGCAGGTAAGAAAATTCTGGTCAGCCCAGCTACTACTGAGGTGAGACTTCAAAAAAAAGGGGCCTCTGCAGGCCTTATCTGGCTACATGTTAACTAACATATATATATCTGTGTGTGAGTGTGTGTATATATACCTATACACACACACACATATGCACATACATATGCTGAGAAGTTCCTGGAACTCAGAATTTGTCACTTCTTTCCAACTGTCACCATGATAGCAGAAGGATCCTAAGACTAAAGGAAAATCTTATTCAAAGTAAATATTTGTGTCCTTTTGTGTCTATTGCCTTATGATTCACACTGTAAAATCAGCCCGTGCTGACTCCATCTAATGCTCCAGGGCAGCAGTCAGCTTGTATTCTACTTAAGAGTTTCTGAGGTAGAAACACTGGCACTGCAGATTTCAGTCCAGCTCAGCACTGCAATACCTTTAAGCACAAATAATCTCAGAAACATTAATTTCCTGCATTTAAAGATAGTTTTAATTTGCAAACCATGTGTTAAGTCTGATAGCATACTGTGAACAATGAAGAAAGAATGCTTGGAAGACTAATAAACAACACATTTAGAAAACCTGCTGTTCTTGAAATGCAATTCACACTGATGTATATTTACAATTGTTTTACCTCTTTCTTGTACTTTTTAGAATAGATGATCTTTTAATCAATAGCAAGACTATCCAATGACAGAATTATCTCTTCTCTAAATTCCCATCTGATTATTGCATGGGTCAGAACTTTCTCACTTACCAGCATAAATACTAACACATAACTCTCTCTGTGCATATTAAGGGGGCTTTTCCTGTAAAGCTTATTAAGTCATGTAACTTGAGAAGCAAAATAACTACTCTGGTCTCTACTAAGGGAACAAAACCTACCTTTCTTTCACGTTCTTCAGCTTTCAAGAGAAACCTATTAATAATTAAAAATACAGTAATTTTTTTTAGATATATGGTTGTATGGTCAATTTTTTATGCCAGTGGTTGTTTTACAATAGTAGAAATTCCAAGGAACTGCATAATATTCAGTTCTGAAATAACATAACAAAAAGAAATTTTCCAGCTAACTTTATAAATCTGTGATTTATGACTTATAGAAGAAAAGACAAATTATTCAGGAGTTTTAAAAGAATTAGTGGAAATGGGATATTCATCATAAAATCTTGTACTTTCTTTTAACTTGGCAAAGCATACAGTAGCTTTTAGGAGCTACTGTTGATAGGTCTTGTGTGGGAATCCAGAGTGCAGAATTTTCTTCTACTAGTGTCATAATCAACACTCTTCTCTCTACTCTGTGGTTGAATGCTCAGCTAAAACATGTTTTACCTTTCCTCAATCGTTACTGAAGGCTTTTATTCTGTTTTGTTTATTTATAAAATTTGGTTAGCATAATTTTTTTCCTTTACATCACTAAAAAGTAATTCAGTTCCCTGTTTCCCTGCTGATGGCAAACTTCCACACAACCCAAATTCTTGCATAATCTTACCACCAGTCTCTTCTGCTCCATCTAGGAGTTGTCTTAATTGACTAATATAAAAGTCTTATTTGACTAATATAAAAGAAGTTATCTCTTAAAAAAAAGGTGTTAGGAAAGTGTGTATTTTTGCTCCATAACCTCCAAGTTTTGGCTAGTGTAAGTTTAATAAAATAAAATGTGAAAAAGACTGATAAAGGTAAATTTAAGCTATGTTTACAGGTCAGAATGCAGTCATCTTCACTCACAATGCTTTTAAATTATCTACTTGAATTTTGTAAGAAATTAGAAGTGATGTTACTTGAAGAATTGTGGGGTTGATTTGTTGTCATCTCAAATTTCCACTGCAAGTTGGGTGAACAGGAATGGTGCTCTAATTGATGTTTGCTACTCTGAAGAAATGCTCTACATACCAGAAGTCATCAGGTGAAGGGCCATGCTGTTATCCTTTCTAAAATACTTAAATGGGAAAACCAAAAAGAATTAACATTATTTATAAAGTTTTAGTGAAATTCCAAGGGCTTGAGCTAATTTTCAAGTGACTAATAAGTGTTTGTCCTTCCAGCTGAAATAGTATGAGAGAACTGATAGACATTTCTGGTTAAGATGTAATCTAAATGTGCAGTGACATCAGTGTCTAAGGAATCTAGTTTCAGTGATTTCTCACTTACTGGAAATTCTGACTTTTCTAAAACAATAAAAAATTCTTAAGTGCTCTGTAACTTCAAGGGAAGGGTTGTGTTATGCAACATGGGAGATTTTGACTTACATTACCACTCTTATGAGCATTAATTAAAATGTGGAATATTACATCTGTCATGTCTCTGAATCCAGTGCTCTAAGCATAAGGGTGTACATACTTTTGGGGTTTTTTTTCTGAATGGAAAATCTCAAGGGGAAATCCATACATTGAGATTTAATTTTCACTTAAATGTTTTTTTAAATCTTGCTTTTATTCCAGTCTGTAATTTAAAAAAATGTCAAAGTCTTAAATGTCACTGCAAGACAGAACTGGCAGCTTCTGCAAAGCTCTGATCTGGCATATTCTGTTTAAATTATTTGCAGAGGATGAATAGTTTGGCAATAATAATCACAGAATTGTTATGGAACCAACATCTTTATCTGCAGATATCTGCAATAATAAGCCATTTTTAGACCCTTAACTATATACCAGTCTCCTGAGAAGTGACAGTCCAGGATTTATAATATATTCATGATATAAAATTATACATATTCCTATTGTAATGAATGCGATTTAACCAGATAAATAATTATCTTTTTCAACTAAGCATATTGATAAAAGTACAAACAAAGTTTAGCTTTGTATTTGGCAGCATTCTTTATTACTCTGTTGACTGATAGGTACAGTGACATATTGCAACTTGCTACAATTTCTCACTGCATTTGACTGGATGTGAGGAGGCTTAACCAGGTTGAAAAAGTATTATAGTTATAATCCATTCAACTGTAGTATTTAATTGCTTGTGTTTAATGTCCTAATCAAATCTTATAAGGTAAACAGGATATAATATGGAAACAGGAAAAATGTGTTTTATATACAGAAAAATGGGATAAATATTAAATAAATAAATGAGATAAATAGTATTAGTGCTCAAAGTAAATGCATCATAAACACTTTTTTGGTAACCAGGCCACTCTTCAGAGGGTGCAGCATCTGGGAAAGTAGAAGAAGCTCTTGGGGTGGAGTGGAGTCCTGAAAGGAATAAGGGTTCAGACTTCCAAAATGTTGCAAAGAAACACATTTCTGGAAGTCCTAGAGGAAGCTGGGGAGCTGTTCATCACCTGAGTGCAACACTGGAGAAAGTTTATCTGAAAGAATATGTCAGAAACAGAGATGTGCTGATCTATAAATGTTTTATCTCTATTTGATCTCCTTGAATTTCCTGTTATTTTACAATGTTAAATGTTTTTGCTTATGTTCTGATGAAATTTGATCTATTTAAAGACACTGCCTGAAGAGTCGATTCCATCATAAGTATTTCTGTCTTTTGCTTGCATGCTGGAGCCCAGATTCACCTTCCCATTTTGTAGATTAAACTGTCCTTTATTGTGGATTAATACCAGTGTAGCTAAGAAAGAGAAAGGAAGGAAACATCCTTATCCTTCCCTGTAATTGCTTAATATGTTCATGCCTTGGGCAGTTACTAAAATCACTATATAATAAGTGTTATAATTTACACCACCATTATATTTCTGAAGTAGTTAGTGATTACTCTCTTAAATTGTTTTAGCTGTTCTTAGGTTACTAACCTGAGCTACCTGCAAAAGAGTGCTCTGGAAGCAGTCATTCATGGCTGCAAGTTTAAAAATACTACTGAAACCTAATCATCAGATATCACCATGAATTTTTACTGGTTTAGTCTTCTTTTTTTCCTTTTTCTTTAAAGATACAGCAGCTTTTCTATTAAAAAGTTGCCATTCATTTTAAAATGATTTAATTATGACAGTGGAGCAGAACAGAGCACGAAACAGAAGTGATATTACACAAAAAACCAAAAATGATACCACAAAAATTCTGTAAAGGGACCCATATCACAGTATTTTTCAACATTTACCTGCAGGTACAAATGAATTAAAGGTGTTTGAGTGAGTCGCAGTTTAAAAGTTCAGTAGCTAAAGAATTAATATCAATTATCCATTTTTCAGTGCCACATTTCAGATTTTGCTACCTTTTCTCCTTCTCTTCGACTGCATTGGTAGCACCCTATCAGTGTTTCTTGTGTGCATCACTGGAGGAAGATCTGGGATCATATGTTTCTTCTAAGCGTGTTAATAATTTTTCTTAGCTCAATTGTTTATGTTAACCTTGGGGCTTTTCAGAACTAAAGATGAAAAAGTTGCTATAGGCCTACATCTGCCTGGTGGAAAACTTCTCTGCTCACTGACAAGGTCATTCATCCAGAAAAAAGAGCAAGTGCTAGCAATGTACTTAATAGAGACAGATTGAAGTAGCTGAGGTGAGAAAAGTTGAAAATGTTCTTTAGTGCAGGCACAGTTAAACCAACTCTTCTTCCACCTAATTCAGAGCAGACATTTGTATCCACTCACGAACAATTTGGTTGAATACCCTTATTGCTGAGTTGCTGAATAGAAAGCCTAAATTTTTTAATCTGTCCTGTCTTCCTTTGTTTTTATCTCACATGCCTGAAAAATAGTAAAATAAAGGTACCTTTCTAATGGAGCTTATTTAGTTTAGCAGTCAAACTGAACCAGTGTCACTTGCAGCACACATGCTGTTGATCCTCCTGTTAGAAGAGTTCAGATTTTTTGACCCTTCCAAGAGGGGCAATGTGAGCACATTAGGACAAGGCTGTTGCTGCAGGAGAAAAGCTGTTCCACTTGAGTAGAATGATGCATCCAGCTGTTTGTTTATTGCAGCTCCATGTGAGAGCAACGAGGCTGACAAGAAATGGAAACAGCAGACAGTGATAAGAACTGTATTTTTAAAAGACAGTGGTGGTAGTTGAGTTGGAAGAGAGAAGAAATTAGTCATTAGTTTTCCCACCTGTTCCTGTGCTAAATATTGGCATTAATTTCCTAGTTCCAAAATGCCAAGCAACTGAGCACAGGAGGTTCAGTATAAGTGGTTTAAAGTACTACCTGGAGTTTTCTAATGTTTCTCCTTCAGTAGGACAGGAGCCTTTAATAGGAACACTCTAAAACATGCTTAATGTTAGGTCTCTCAGTCCCATATCTTAATTAAGAGAGGAATTTCCTGCTCCATGCTCTTTGGGTTGGCAGGTTGGTTTGTTTTACACTGAATTGGCTGTCAGATTCACAATCTGTGACAGCCATTCTTCTTTTGTTTTTTTTTTTTGTTTGTT
>VWZQ01003747.1:174886-192157 GCA_013397015.1 Myiagra hebetior | reverse complement strand
ATTTTATATTAAGAATATTTAAAAATAAGATTCTATTTTTGAACAAAGGGGAAATTAAGAAGAGAGTGCCTGCCTTTTCCCCTCATAATTCCAAATACTTTCAATTTGTCTTAACATAAAAAGCTTGTTAAGGTTTGTTTTGGTTTCTTTTTTCTCTGTAATTAGGTTTTTGTTTTTTTTTTTTTTTTGGTTTTCCCTACCAATAATCATAACCTGAATATCTGGAATAAGAACTTTCTCTGATCTAACTCTTATTATCGTACAGCAGAACTCCCTCTGGGTGTCTGGGTGTTACTTTTTCAGTTCTGCATTTCTTTTCAGCAAAGTTTGAAACTGAGAAACAGTCAGAACAATGAAGATTTTCTACTCCTGACCTGAATTAAATCAATTTTAAGTGGTTGAAATGTCATTGTGACAACCCAGATGGAAATCCACAATCCAAATTACTCAGATGAAATGCAAACAAAAGCCTAAGAAGCTAGATACTGCTCCTAATTTTCTAGCTTTTTTTGTATATTGAACAAAATTCAAATCTACAGGTCTTGTTTCCAGTCATGTAAACTGGCATAGTTTACATCAGGTATGAATGATTTAATTAAGTTTTATGGGTACACAGACCCCCAAAATTAGTAACTTCAGAGACCAGTAGACTCTGCTGCCCCTGTTCAAGCTGAGCAAAGCAGTGGATTGGTTGAATTGTGCCTTTAGTGCTGCTTTCAAAAGAACCACAGAGGAGCTGGTTTGTTTTGCCCTCTCTCTGTTGTTGTCACCTTCGAGTTTGCTGCTAGCAGGTGCCTCGGACTGAGGCACAAGTATGAAGAAGTTATATATTAGTGAACAAGAAGAGAAGATAAGGAGCAACCAAGCAGGAATCAAAGCATATTTTTTTCCATTCTGTGTCATAAGTGGCAGACTTGGATTTGTCCTTCTAACAGATATAGGAAGTTAGTAATCTGCTCTGTATGGGTTTCCTGTTTTTTAATTTTTTTTTGGTTGGTTGGTTCTTTGGGGATTTGTCCAGAGAGGAAAACATTTGCTTCTGCTCCCTTCGATTTGCCTTGAGGAGTGGCCATACTGCCCTACAAATAGGGTGGTTGATCTGATCTCCAGGCATCAGGTGATTGTTATTTGAGGAAGAATCAGATGTCACTTTCTAAAAAAATATCCTGCCCCTACTAGTTTAATTTCTCCTGGCAGTAATACTAGGAAATAAGCTATTGGGGTAGTCATTATCAGGATTCATGCTGATGCTTTTAATTTTTTTTAGGTTTTTTCCCCCAGAAAACCATATAGCCTGCCTAACAATAATTTTGTATTTGCTGCAGTGTGAGGCATGTTCATCAATGCTTCAATTAGAAGTGCAAACCTATAATTACTGCCTCCACAGACAGAAAATGTGAAGTTTCATTTGTGATGATGAATATGCAGCTCTTTTAAAAAGTTCCTCAGTGTATTACTAGAAAATGAAGGAGAAAAAGATACATAGGGGGATTTGTCTGACATTTATACTAGGGAAATGGCAGTGATATTGAGATAGTTTTGTCCCTTTATACCTTTTCTTCAACGTATGAGACATGAGTAAAGAGCGTATATATAGTCTACTTATGATAACTTCATTATAAAGAACCTACCATCTATATGGAATAAAAGAATATTAAAAACATTGAGATGTGTATTTATGTTTTTGTAAAGAAAATAAGAGAATGTTTCTGTGTAAGATTTTGTCCTGGCCTTTGGCTAGGACTGGGAAGTTTTTAAGTACCAAGTATGCTCAGCTTTGGGGTACTGCCTCACAATTTCATAATACTGAAGAGAGCAGTCTAAGGGAAGAACTATACTTGAGAGAGCTCCAGTTTCATGCTCCCATTTTCAGCTCAGAGCTTTCCTCCAAGGAGGCTGCACCATGTGTCTGCCCCTCACTATTGCATCCTTGATTTCAGCCAGCCAGGAGCCTTTGTAAAGCTTTGTGCTTCTCTGCCTGATCTGACAGAATTGAAGTTGTTCCTGCTGTACAACAGCATAAGAGATACTTTTAGACCTCAGTAACAGGGCACTGTTCTTGATCTGATCTGGGAATGAAAGTACTTAGACCTCAGGTTGTCCCCATCACTCTCAGGCCCAAGCTCCGCAATGAATTAAAATCCTCTTGGCCTGCCTTCTTTTTCTAAATCTGTGCCAGGTATAACTCCAGTGACTACTCTTTTCTGCAGCCAGTGGTATCTAGGAGCAAGTGGTACATCTTGTCAACTTCTTTGACATATCATTTTTAGAAATTCTGCATTAATTGTTTCCAGTACAGTGCATTTCATACATTTATATTTATATTTTATGTACATATGACAGGACAAGAGGAAATGGCCCCGAAGTTTTTCCAGTAGAAATTTAGATTAGATATTATCAAACATTTAGAAAGGATTGTAAAGCATTGGAACAGATTGCCCAGGGATAGAGTCCCAGTCCCCACAAGTGCTTAAAAATATGTGCATTAGCACTTGAGGACATGATTTTTAGTGGTGCTAGGTTGACATCTGTACTCAATAATCTTAAAGTTTTTTCTAAACTTAATGATTCTACGATTCTGCTTAAATCTTACTCTGCAAAACAAACTTAAGAAGTGAATGGGATACATCCAAGATGTAGCCAAAACGAGACAGTGGAAAAAGGCTGCAGAAGAACATGCGTGTGTAGAAGATAATGTTTCTACAAAGAAGTTCACAGTTCACAACAGCCAGGTATATGTGACTCTTGCTAGCTGGCCTCTGTTAAATATGATCTGTAAGTTTCTGCTCAATGCGATGGAATGGGGAGTATGTAGTATTGAGAGGTTAATAAACAAGATGCAGTGGAAAATTAAGGTTACTGAATAAAAAGAGTCATTGTGAACCAGATTTGTAATAGAAAAGTTACTGTTGAAAAATAAATGGCAGGGCTACATCTCAGTACATGGAAAAGACTGTTGAAAGGGTGGACCTCACTTAATTTTTATTCATAAATTCAGGATTGTTTAAAGTCGGGCAGAAATAAACCTTGCAAAGGCAATTATAACAAGTGAGAAAGGTTTTCTAGTAAACAGGGAGAAAAGTGGAGTAGCAATGAGTTAAAAGTGGATGCTGTCCTTAAGATAATATGGATCTGGATCAATAATTAAAGGAATTCTTCATCTCCATTTTCAATAAAGAGGACTCTGTAACACAGTGACAAATGCAGGATGGGTAATGGGAATGACTAGATAGAAATGCAAATTACAATAGCTAAGGTGATGTAAAACTCAAATGACTGTTGGAGTCAGGAAGATTGAGTAATCTTTATTGGAGATACTGAAAAATTGACAGATGAAACGGAGATCAGTAACATGGATTCCTATTAAACCTATCAACAGGTTTTGTGCTTAACGGTTGAAGAAAAGCAAAATCAGTATTTGCAATTCCTCTTTTGAAATTTGCAATTTGCAAAAGGAGAGGAATAAAATGTAGGAAATTAACTACAGGAAAATAACTACAAACACTTCAGGTTTGATAAATTGTAAGAAGAAGGGTACATTAAGGAAATAAACTATTTGACCGTAGCTATTAAAATAAACCCTGATTTACAAAAAGTGGATTTTATCCAAGCAGTCTGGCATTTTCCTTTGAGTTTAAATATTTGTCTTAATAAGGTTCTCAATACTAAAGCTGAGCATAGAAATATAAAAATATTTTCATGAATAATCAACTAATTTTAATAGATTTTGTTTTAGTCATGGCCAACATTAATAATCACCCTTATTTTATTGGCATAAACATATCACACTGTTCAGCTGTACTTTTCAGCAGACATTTTCCTCTTTGTAAACACTACCACCTTTATCCCTTTAACATTAATGGATTTTGAACTCGCAGCAAAATTGTAATTTTAATTTTGGAGACAAGAGGTGAGTTACCACAGGGTGTATAAAGGAGAGATCAGGCACAACAGAATGGGCAAGGAAATTTCAGATGAGGCAGGGTTTGAAAGAAGGTTTCATTCTTCTCAGTATCTTCTCTCCTAAATCCTGCCTTCTTTCAATTGCCATATAAAAGAAGAAAGTAAACTTCCTCTCCCAGTACCTTTTCTATTTTCTAACTGATGATTTCAAAACAGCTGTATTTTTTTTTTTTTTTTTTGCTTGGGTTTGGCTATGGCAGCACTACAGACCTTTCCTGCCAGAAGTCTATGGGGATATCTACTCAGCTTCAAAATAATTCTACTACCAATTACAGAGCAGGCGGGGCAATATAACACTGAATCAAACCTCACCTGAGAAGCTGAATTAATACTGAATACACTCATACTCCAGTGATTCCAAAAGTATCTGTGTAGAGGAAAACTGAGGTCATTTAAATGAGATGACCACACATAAGCTAAAGGCTTCCACATATAAGCTAAAGGCTTGGGTCACTATCCTAAATGTAGATGTTCTGGGGTATCTCACTTGGTTTCCAGTTGTTGGTCCAGAAGGAAACTAACATCTCAATATGTTTCATGCAATAAATTCTATTTTTTTTTAATTTTCAATTTAAAATTAGATTTTTCCTTATTTATCAAATAAGAATTTTTTTCATCAGACTTGGTTCTCAGTCTCACCAACTGAGAATGTGAGCATACAAGACATTTCTTCTACAGAAGACCAATAGGACAAAAGCAAGTACAGACTTCTGGGAATAAATTTGGTTCAAAACTCTACTTAAACTTTTGTAAATGGCAGCTAAATTCCTCAGGATTATTTTTTTCCTCAGAATTCTGAACATTCAGGGAAGATAATAGATCCTAAACATCTGACATTTTCTATGTTCCAAGTAGAACACTACTAAAACTTAGACTTATCGTTCTGCCCAGTTCATTTTGATATTTTGAGTGTTAATTTTGAGCATATGAGTATTCATTTTGAAACTTGAGTACTGAAGAGTAGTGGTTGGTAAACTTGAAAGCATGAAAACTGCTTACTTAAAAGTGATGCTTTGAAAATTCCTTTCATTCCTTTAACACTTCTTTTTACTCTTCTCCTGGATGAGAGTCTCTAGTGTATGTGTGTATGGGGATGTGATTGCAGCCAGACCCAGGCTGGAGGGTCTGCGTGTCAGAGGTGACAGCAGCTGCCAAGACCCCAGTGGGTGGATGTAAATGCCAGAAGCTGGAGTGGGACCTCGAGTCACAGGGATACAGATGTCCATGGTGCCAACCACTGGAGCAAGTGGTTGATTGAGTGTGTGAGTGCCAGCAAAGGTCAAACCAGGTGAGCCACCAAGTCAGTGGGGTGGCCTGGGAGCCTGGGGGTGAATGGATCTCTAAGAGTGGGACCACAGGTATGAGATGTGGCGTGGTTGATGGGGGGCCAGGAGAGCTCAAGTTCACCCTGTGTGTGAGTGCATTTGAGCCAGCAGCTAGAGCTCGGCATTGTGTGTCCAGGTGCCAGCAGCTGGGCAGACTGGGTGTCTAATCCCAGCTGTGGGCAACCCACTCTGTACATATGCACATAAACATACTCCCAGTAGAAGATCTCCGTGCTGCTCAGCACAGAGGGGAGCAGGATGAGGTCATTCATGTCATCTTGCTCAAGTGACTGCTCTGTCAGTTTGTTGTGTTGATATGTGTGGCCAGACCTGTGCACCTGTGGTTTATACTTGTGCTCCACAAACCTCTGCATGTGTATCCTGGGAATGAGTGTTCAGCCTTGCTATCTTTTGAACCTGGGCACAGGGGGTTGTGGCAGTCTTGTCTCTCAGGCTTTCAGATCTGGTCTGATTTTCCCCTAAAAAAAAAAAAAAAAAAAAAAAATACCAAGTCCTGCTTTTTGGACAAATGGAAGTTTTCTTCTGCATAAGACTGAGGCTTTTCTTTTTCACAGATGAATTTGTTGTAGTGCTAGTCAACACCTGCACTGCAGTTGCTAATAAATAGCTTTTTATTTTTGATGTTAAGGTCTTCTCTTTCTTTGGTGGCATTATCAACTGATGGAAATGATCTTTAATTGGGCCTCTCTTTCTCTGAGTATACCAGCATTAAAACCACAGACCAATATTGAAACACATTACTCATATGCAAAGTGCACTTTATTTCAATCATGTCTGGTCTCAGTCAGTCAATTTTGTGTAACAAAAAGGTTGAGATTGCTGATCCACAATCTCTTCCTTGTAAACATACTGTAACTTCTATTCTTCTTCCCAACCGCATTCCAAAAATGCAGCTTTTAAAAAATTTTTCAAGGACTTACAAACAAATGAGAAGGTTTAAAATCAAAAGACCATCAGCTGATGGACAGGTGACAGAGCAGGCAAGCTGTTGTTCTGCTATGTCCCTTCCAGAAAAGTGTAGCAGTTGATGGGGGAAAAAGGTTGGCATTTGCAAACTTCTTTTTGTCTTCCTCCTCTGATGTGTCAAATAGATATCACATTTACTGCCAACACATGGTGCTGGTGTTAATGGTAAATGACTGAAGATCTAAAAGGCCACATGTGGCTGCACTGACTGGAATGGAATTATGGAAAAGTTTTGCAAAAAGTCCACTGGTATTCCAAGTGGATTCATAATATAAACGTTTCTACCACACTAGTGCCTGATTATTAAAGTAAATTTTATCTTACCTTTGTTTTTCAGAGACTAGAATTTACAATTTGCCTTGGCTTGTTGGCATATACCACACCAGATTTAGAATGGATTGCCATTTTACCTTTAGTAAATTTCTTTACTGAAAAAGAGACATTTGGTATATATGGTTCAGTGTTGACAATTTGAAGCTGCAATGACCTTTTGAGTCTGAAATGGTTTTATATGAAAGGATTTTCAAATGGTCTCATTTATACCTTACACACCCAATATTTTGGATTTATGCTAAGGGAGAGCCAAGGTTTCTGACTTTATAAATCTCTATCATGGCCTTAAAATGCCAAATAGAATTCACAGTCAAAACCCTGATTCTTCAAGACCAAGAGAGTGTTTGCCATTGAGTTTAATCAGCCCCAAACTTAATTCCCTATAATATCAGTTTTCTGTTTTTTGACTACATATCAAAGGTTAACCATACATTCATGCAGCAATGTTGTGTTCTATGAATATTATTCTGCGCTATAAATTTTTCAGTTTTAAAATTATTTCCCTGCTATGTGACAGAATAGAAAGCAAGTGGAGAAAGGAGAGAGGGGAAGAGTGACACTCTATCAAGGGAAGATGTGTTCTCAAAAAATTCAAACTATCTCCTCTCCTGCCATAATTAGATTTACGGGACTAACAGGTAGCTGTACAGCACACATTCATCATATTCTCAAAGTCAATTTTCATGGTTCTTCCACTCATTCGGACTCTAAAGTTCACATTTAACATTTAATTAAATCTAAAGAATATAATATTGAATAAAAATTACATTTATCAGTTTAATTTTGGAATGCTTACTGAATATACATTATTGCTCTGTGTCTCAATTGAATTCCATTTATTAAAGACCCTTTTTACCTGCTATAACTACTTAGACTCCCATGGCCTCATGATCTCTTCAAAAAAAGGGGGTTGATTTTGTTAGGAGTAAACGGTCTCCATTCAGGATGTAAAACATATGCTAAGATTTCTTTGACAGACTATTCGCTTTTTGTTTTGTATCTGTTCCCCTGTAGACCTCTGTTGGTAGTAAGTTTGTCCTACTGTAATGAGAAACACGTTTTTCAAATAATTGCCACAGTGACCAATAACAGACTCCCATTTTCCTGTAACGTGCACTGGTAGAATCAATAAAATAGTCATTGGTAATCAGATTTTGCAGAGAATTAGTCATGGAAATGCCAACATATAGATAATTTTTTTGAAAATCATTTTATATTTATATTTATATTTATATTTACTGTATGAATGCATTACAGCTTACATGTATGCTATCTAGATGAACCAGGAATGAAAGGCTAATGTTGTGCAATGGAGAATCTCTGTTTACTCTGCAAAGATGTACCTGGCCAAGTTTTGGGTGGCAGTTGTCAGCAATAAAGGGACAGGAGCTGTTCTGGAGTGTTGTTTTCTCTGGGTTCCCAGTTTCTCAGGCTTCTCAGAGTACTTAATTAGCTTCATGATGTATTATACTGCACTCAGTCTGCATCTCTCTCCTGAGACCGGCGCTGCCTTTCTCTACCTTTATAATTTCCTTTAATGGTAGATGTACCTAAGATAAATAGAAAGATAACAGTAAACAACAATATATCTATTTAATTTTGGCCTTTTGAGGAAACAAACGGGATTGTTCAAGATTGCCCATATTTTGACATCACTTTCATCTTTAATGGAGTTCTGAAATTCAGTCTGAAGGTTTCTCCTGCACTTCACATAAAATACTGAATCTGTGCTATGCTTCTAGACAAAAGCTTAGTGAAAAGAAAATAAAATTATTTTTACATCTCTGTAGATTGAAGTCTCTTTCAACAGGCTTTTTCATCTTTACCTTCTTTCCCTTTTCAAGGACGTCAAGTTCTCTCAGGACCCTTGGAGTCAGAAAGTTGGTTTTCATGGAAACATATGGGTTGACTTCACTCAAGTAACATCAGACTCTACCCTCTAGTAGTGATCTATTGATTTACACCCACATATCTACAGTCTCAGTGTTGCTATTAGCTTGTTTCTACCAGCTGTTGAACTGTGTTTATGGTTATTCTTGGCCTTTCCCCATCCCTAGCCAAAAAAACCCCAAAAAAACATAAGGTTAAAAAGAAAAGGAAAGGAAAGGGAAAGGGAAACACCCCAAAAAAGGCCTATGAAAATAAAAGACTACAAAAGGATAGGAAAGTTGCACTTCAACATATTTCAATTAGCTGGAAATTGTCTTTTCTAAGTTATTGTGTTCAAAAAATATCAGTTTGATATAATAGCATACATTCCAAACAGAGGAGGAATGAGTCATTGTAACTCACCTGCAATAGCAGAAAGTTCTGCTTTATTGAAGACTATGAAAGTAGTTGAGGTACAGAAAACAAAAGACCATCCATCCTAAAACACATTTTCAAGGAAATAGAAAATAAACAAAGTAGATTATTCGTTCTATTGCTGAATCTCCCCCGGATTTTAAGAACTTCTTCAGATGTGTTTTATAGATAAGAACTTCCACAATGCTTTTCAATTTTTTTTTTCTTTTATCTCATCTTGTTCTCTAAAAAAACTATGGAAATGAGTTTTCCAATAAGAAAACAGCCCACAGCAAACATATACTCTGGAGATTGTAGATAAGGGTTTTTTCCTTTTTGTGGGAAACTATCCTCTGTAAATACTGAAATTGAGATCTTCTAAACCTACTTGTCCAAGCTTGGTACAAATTGCATGGGGTCATGATAGATACTCAATTCTATACAAAGACACCACAGTCAAACCATAATAACAAATCTAAATCATTATAATTTCCACAACAAGACGTGAAGGAAAATAACTGATTGGGTCAACAGTCATTGGTTTCGTAAAAACCATAGAAAACATAAAAATAACAAAGAAGGCTTACATAGTTTTTTTGTCCACCTTTTTTTTCTCCACAATTTTGCCAGATATTCAAGACTTGCACCAACACATTAATAATACTTAATTTTCTATTGCCCTGCAATATTTTAATTGAGTAGAAGAGTAATTTGTCAGCTAGCAGTTGTGAAGTGATGTGTATTCTCTGCCTTGTATTTTTGTGATTTTAGAAAATTGAGGTAATAAAAAACCAAAAAAACCCACAAACAAACAAACAAAGAAACAAACAAACAAACAATTTTAGAAAATTGATGTAATAAAAAACCAAAAAAATCCACAAACAAACAAACAAACAACCATCACCAACAAAAAAACCCAACAATACCTTGCCATACTTTTAGAATCTTTGGCTTTGTTCATCTGTGTAATAAGAAAACTTCAGAATATTGCGAAATCACAAAGGCTAGGAAAATATTTTTTCCTGTACTGCATGTGGCAGCATTTGTGGGTGTTTTAACTTGTAATTAGCAGTCAAAATATATCACAAAACGGACCATTAATTGCTTGACTGTCCCACTGAAATCAGACAATGTCAGTACATGTTAATATTTTGTCCTGCCCTGTTCAGATTTTACCAATTCCAACAGACTCCTAGAGGACCTCCCTTTTTTTTTACACCTTAGTAACATTTGTACTGCTCATTGCACCAACAAAATCTATGAATTTGAAATATATGAATTTTTAACATGGCTGCATCCTCCTTTGAAGCATAAAATAATGGCTTTGAGACTAATGCATAACATCAGAAAGATGGCCAAACTTTTTAGAAGTTTGTATAGCGCTTTTTTTTTGTTTCTACTTGATAAAATATGAAACACTTCTGTATTAAAAGAGTCAATCATCTAGTCGCTAACTGAGGAGGATTTAAATTATGCCCTTTGGAAGGTCAAAAAATGTTTTACTGAGTAAAAAATACATACTCTCAGTAATTACAGCCTAGCATATAGCTCGTGACTTCCCCATCATTTCCGAAAAGGAGTAGTTTGATTAATTAGCCTTTTGTTTTGTTGTGTTTCTTTTTTACCTATTTTTTATGCTATTCACTTATTGGACTTTTGAGGGTGTTATTGTCTTAAATAATAAATGAAGTTTTACTATTTGTATTCAATATACTCACTAATTTGCCTTATGATTCCAGATAAGACAAAATGACCAAGTTGTGTTTCTTATTTGCATCCAACAGACCTGTTTCTATCTAGACTTATCTGTGAATTACTTGCTATTTAAAAAAAAAAATACATATATATGTATATATTTATAGGGCTGTAAAAGAGATTGTAGGCAAGATCAATTAAATCATTCAGCAGCAACAGACTGACTGGAGGAATATGATAAGGGTAAAAACAGCTCCTGAGCACCTTAACAGGTCATCATTTACCCCATTTGCACACTCTTCAGGGCTCAAATTGCTTTGCATGTTAACACTTCCTGAAATGCATGACTCATTAAATCAGTATTATCCAACAGGAAAAGTTTGTCATATTAGGTGTAAGCATTGAAAACACTGACACTGTAAGTTAAGATTGGTAAAAACAAAAAGACTTTTCTGTTTGGTTTGTGGTTTGGATTTTTTTTTTTTTTTAAGAGGTTGGTACTTCCAATAGTCGTACAATTTTTAAACTTCACTACATAGGTTCTCTCTCACCAGAGAAGAGGAAAGATAAGAGAAAAGTAAAGAGAAGAAATGAACCAGCCCTCATCAAGTTCTGGTTTAGTTCTTTTCTTGTCAAGATAACAAAACACACTGATAGGCAGCTATAGGGAAAGCAGAAACAAATACTTTTACCAAGTGACTGAAAAAAAATCTTTAGGAAGGCTATGATATTTGCCTCAGCGAACGTATCTGAAAGGCAGAGAGGTGATGGTGACGTCCAAGGCACCTGCCACTTTTCCTGCTGCAGGTACTTCCCACCAGGGGGATGGGGAGAAGAGAAAGATAAGAGATAAGCAAACACGTTTTATTATTGCAACCTGAAATATATTAGTGATAATTGGCGTTTTTTTACAGTTATTTGAGCCAGTTGCCTTATAGTGCACTAGTGGAGCATATCTTTCAGTTAGTTCTATTCAGACTTAACCAAGTTTGCACCCTTTGATTTGTTCCACAAAACAAAGCAAAACAAAGCGTGGATAGTTAAGTATTGACATAGATATGGAATGTGAGATCTTGCTCCAAAATGGAAAAGCAGTGTAGCCATCCCTCATGTGGGTCATTTAAAACATAATTTTTGCATTTGACTTCTTGTGGTCTTGCATATATTCTTTGTAAAGTTATTTCTCATCTGAAAAAAAAAGGTCTGGAGTCATATTTTCTCCTGTCTTGTTTTCCTGTGAATTGTTCCATTTGTTACTCTTCATCTAAAATAAGAATTTAGGTAAATTTTCTTTTTGTTCTTGTGAATTTTTAAAATAATTGTCCAATGAAATTAACAATTATGTGAACTTTTAACAAGTTCCTGTCATCCATGGTTAGGCCGCCTTTGTGTTTCACTTCTGTCAACACTTAATCTATAAAAAAGTTATTACATTTTCTAAAATGCCCACATGTGCAAATTAAAAAAATTTAAGTTATAGATTTCAAGCTGCAGTAGCATTTTTTTGTGATTTGTCTGTCCAATTATCGAAGCATTTTGAGAAGGAAAAAGAACAGAAACAAACTACTAAAATTTGTAGATAATAATGGATCCATAGGCATGAGCAATGAAAATAAAATTTACTTAAAGAAGCATAGTTATAGGAAATATGCTATCATTTGTATTTAGGAACTGAATGGAAGGTAGGTCACAGCTTTGAAGCAGAACTTAAAGTGAACATACTAGAAAAAAGAAGCACTTCCAATCTCCAAAGATGCAGCATAAATACCCTAATGCAAAGGAAACCTAGTTCTTCACACAAGACCTCATGACCCCAGGAGATTTGGCTTCCACCTCAGCTTTGCTATGGTCCCCAGTGTGTGATGTCTTCTCATTGAACTCTCCAAGCACATTCATGCTAGAAAAATGGAACACCAATGGCTTAAGTCTGTGAATAAGCCCCTAAAAAAGATGCTTGCTCATACAATGAGAATGGGATATTGGGTTCTTTCTACCAGTTATACCTGGAAAGATTACAAACAAATGAGAAATTTGTAATGTGGGTAAAGTGTAGAGTTTGTTTTTATAGTTCGGGGGTTTCTCTTCAATTAACATTAAAAATCCCTGCTGCTAAACAAAAGCTTTTTTGAGTTATCTGGACTGAGCATACTCCTTATGGCACATGACACGTAAAAGACACAAAGGTAATGTATGCTCTTACAACTTAGCACTTATTTTTGCTATTAAAGCACATTTTTTTCTGAAGCACTGCTTTGGGAAATCTGGATTATATCAATTGGCATATGGCAGAATCATTTTTATTATTCCATGTAAAATTTTCTTATGTTATTTGAATGATGTAATTGGAGTTTTGTCTTCAACTTTTTTTTTTAAAAAGAGTCAATGTTTATAGGTGTTGTCTTATAGAAAGAGCAAAATAATCAGATAAAAAACATCTGAAGTGATAAAATCTGAGGGAATAGATTATAGTGATTTGACAGGGATACATAATAATGTAATAGTTTTCAAACATTTGCTGAAAGAACAAAACCAAGTCTCCACACGTGACTCATCATAAATTCATTTATTCAGAGATTAGGGAAAGAAAATTAAAAATTACTGCTGGATGTGACTCACTGGTTATGCTTTTTTTTTTTTTTATAAAATGTGAAGTTTTAAAAGCCCATTGCTTTGTGATTATTTATTAGTCCTGCGTGAAAACTACTGAACTTGAAAAGATAATTGTGCTGCTAGTCTTAACTGTAGAGTAAACCAAGAAATCTAATAAAATTAATGGGGTTTTTCCAAAAAAACCCTAAAAATTGAATATTTTAAAAGTTAAACCAAAAAGAATAGAAACTATAATCTACAACATTGAAATAAGGGAGAAATAAAAAAAAGCATGCATTACTGTTAATGGAGAAAATTTTATCTTGTACTGAGTGTATTTCTGATGAAATGATAAAAGGAAGTGATAGTACTTGTGCAAGATTTCACACAGACAAAGGAAGCTAAACGTAGAGTGCATTCAAGCCTTCTTAAAACGATCATCAATTTTGAATAATTTTGTGAAACCCTGCTATGAACAAGACTACACAAAGAATGTTTGATTACATGACAGAAAGGAGGGGAGTGAGAGGAAAGCATAGCATACTTTGTTCAGCAAGAGTAAAAGGCTATTTTTGAACAAAGGAACAAAAATGAAAAAGGCCTGGGCAAAAAGATAACAAAAAGGCTCACATACAAAATTGAACCAATGTGGTACCAAGACATACTTAAAGCAGTGAGTTCTTTTCCTATCATCCAGTCAATATAGAAGTGGAAGCTGCATGAAAACCAAAAATATGCAGCAGCAGGACATTTTACAGTCAGCTTCTAGGGTTTTATCTATACCAGCTTCCCAAGCCAGTCTTCAAAGCATGTAATAATTTGCCCATACCCTTCTCCCTCTCCCACTCTTTCCAGACAAAACACATATTGAGGGGAATTCTTACTCCTTTTTGGTCCACCTTGACACGTCATTTTAGTCATGGGCCTTCTGACATTAGCAAAGAAACATTATAAGCAGGATCTAAATACCTCAAGAGAACATAGTACATATTTCTGGTAAACACAGTAGCTTGCTGAGACTTCAGCATGCCAGTAGGGAAGACATTAATAATCCACTTACCCAATGAGACGGTTGATGAGACTGGATAGGGTTGTCAGCTTTCAGTCAGGATAGGAAGAGATGATTTTCCTTGTACTGGATTGATCTTTCATGTTGCTGTCTTGCTCTTTTTTGATTCACTGATTTTCTTCTTAGGAATTTACTTCTTATGCCAGTATTTACCTCGTGAATCCATCTGCTAACAATTCCCAAATTAGCAATTGTACTTCTGCAGTTTTACTTTTCTTATACTGCATGTTATAGCTTATGTACTCTTAAATATTTTTTTCCAATAAACAATTTTCACAATAAAACTGAGCCATGGACATATGACCATGCTTTAACAAAAAGGGGGTGGGGGCACAGCCAGCTGAATTCCTGAAATGAAGGTTACATGGAGAAAACATGTTCTGTTACCACACCTGTCCCCACTCTGCTGTGAAATCACTGGGGCTTAATTGCAAAAGGCTTTTTTAGTACTGAAGCTAAGACTATGATTACCTTCTTAACTAGATTGATGTTTTTTAATAAAAACATTTTATAATAACTCCACTCCTTTGGTTGTCCCATAGATTACCAAAAATCGTTGGGTTCTTTATTTTTCCTACATTTTATGGAAGTTAGCTGTGAAGGGTTGAGATATAAATACATATATATTGGGTTTCACAGCCGGCTTATCATATGATTGACAGAAAACAATTCATTCATCATTCATTTCAGAGAGCTTTTCTCACTTGCAAATGTGATAGTGGATTGGAACTGAATTTGGAGATACCTAGGCTTATTTTCTAGCACTGGGGAATGATTTATGGTTTCTAATGGAAACCAAATAGAAATCAGTGAACCCGACTCCCTGTCCTGCCATAACAGTGTCTATAAAATTACACTTGAATAAATTCAAGTCATCAGGGTGGAGGAGCCACCTCTATGGGTTCCACTATAATTTTCTTTGATTATCTTGTAAATACAAAGTGAAATATGAGGAAAGACCTACAAATAGAGTCCATGCAGGTCAGAGTAATAAAAGTCATGTGAAGCACCAGTGAATGTAAAGTAGCAGGTTCTGCATGTCTGTCAGCTTGAGCTGAAAATATTTATTTCTTCTGTATGAAACAATATCATAGCTTCTTTTTTTATTTAAAAAAGGAGGTAGAAAAATCTATGCATACCAAAGAAATGCAAGTAGTGTAGCGATCTATTCATATCACCTCTGAGCTTTCTCAGACTCCAGCTATAAGTTTTATATTAACATTTGCATATTTAAATTTCACTTCAACAAAGAAGAGTTTTAAGGAGAAATTTATTCCCACCTTTCAATATAGGAGTGAGAGAGATTAAGAAGCAGTTCTAAACCTCAGAGTTCATTACTATAGACAGTCTGGTCACAGAATAATGATAAAAACCAATCACTTCCATTAACAGATGCAACTGCACAGTTGAAGTCTACACTTTGTTTTAGTTGGAAAATATAGATGGAAGATGTAGCATAGTTATTAAATATTTCCCGATTTAACACAAGCACATATTTTCTGAAATATTAACTGTAGTTTACACTTTGTCACACAATCATTTCTAAAAATATAGCTTGCGATCTGTTGAGAGCTATCATCATGATTGTTGGATTTTGTTTTTTGTCGCAGTTATATTATAGGAGTTGGTCCTTTAAGATTTTTCTTAAGGATTTTCACGGCTATGTTATTTATTTAGCATTCTAAAATATGGTGGTTTATCTGACTGGAAGAAAGATGTGAGCAAATTGTCTAAGAGACTTTAAAAACCTACTCTTCATCACAGAAAACTTTGAGCTCATTCCTTAATAGTTGTCATCAGTGCATATATTGAAAAAACTCAGAATAGGCGTATCTTAAAGTAGCATGTTTTAATTTCATGTTCTAAAGAACTAGGTACTTTTAGTTTTCAAAAAAACTTGTGTAGTGTAACATTTCTATTGAGTGGTCTATAATCTGTTATAATTAAAACACTGCATATTGCAAAAAGCCCTTGAGATATGGGTTTTTTAGAGAACAGAAGAAAAAGTGTCATATCCTTGGAAATTTTGGTATTTTCATACTACAATACGTCCTGGAAAAAAGAATATGTGTGATGTTTATTCACAAAAAATTCCTCCAACATCTCATTTAATCAAATAATAATTTAGTCTTTGCTGTTGATGCCAGAATGGCATTTTGGGAGGTAAGATATAGAGCACTACCTGTATCGTCACATTCTAACAGGGTGTAAGATATTGCTCAAACAAAAATCCTAAATTATTCCAATGACCCATGTGGCTCTTTCTCATCTCTTTCTTCCTTCAGAAATCTCATCAGTCTAACACAAAAGGAATTGCTGCAAAAACCAGTTAGTAAATTTTCTTCTTTTCTGTTACTGAATCCATTTTTGACTGACATATCAGGAATCCATGAATTCTTTTTTAAATTTTAAAATATGTGGCGTACCTCTGAAACTAGGATAAAGACATTTAAAATGAAGAGGACATCAATATTGCAGCAAAGTTGATATTGTTATATGAAAGAAAAGCTTTCAAATGTATATTTGAATGTCTAAACTCATGACTTTGCGATTTTTTTTATAAACACAGTGCTATACCCAATTTAGAACCTTTCCTATAACACTGCCAATAATTATGAAAGGATAATCAAAGCATAAAAGATAACAAAGAAGACTATTGCATTGTTGTGGTTTAGCATAGCAGCTGGGAATTGTAGTTGAAGAAGGTTGCATCTGCCAGGAAGTGATTCTTTGCAAAGAGGTGCTTACAGCTTCCTCTAGACTCAAACAGAACCAATCAACTGGCCAGGTTGAATACTGGCAACTTTCTAAGCCACTTAGAGAGCTGGACACGCCTCTGTGAGCCACATTTTAAGAAGGAACAGAGGCCGGGAAGCGCTCTCTTGCTTCCGGTGGCCGAACAGGTAACTGGGAGGGGGGGCCGGGCCGGGCTGGGCTCTACCGGCCAGGCCTGGCTGGGTGGGCCAAGGGTGGCCTGGCTGAGATTGCAGCCGCTCCTGCTCGCCGGACGTCCCCCAGAGGCCAGGC
>VWZQ01003747.1:110237-174700 GCA_013397015.1 Myiagra hebetior | reverse complement strand
GGGAAGGGACTTTCACATGTAAGCAGAAAACCATTCCGGGCGGCTGCTTTTGCTGTGACACTGAAGCTGCACAAGATTGTTTTGTGCGGAGATATTTCCGTGGTTTGACCAAGAGAGACTTCTCTCCCTTAGTGAACTGAAAACCAGAAAATATTATATAGATGGTGAACTGACTAGAATCCTCAGGGGTTGTGTTTTTCTTTTACGTTGGTGGTAGGAGGGAGCAGAGGTGGGGGGAGAGAGGTGTTCTGAAGGTTTAGTCTGACTTTCTTTTCCCTCTTTTAACTCTGTTAATAAACTTGTTTATATTCTTTAAGCTTTTGTGTCTGCTTTGCTTTTTCCTTCTAATGCTTATCTCACAGAAGGGACATCAGGGGGGCTACTGCCCGAGTTAACCCTTAAACCACTACACAAATTGGTGTTTCTGCCCGGTTACCGAACCGAACCCACTACATGCATGAATGTCGAAAAATGTACCTATCATCTTTAAAACAGAATAATAAAGAAAGTCAACGGTACACTTTAATAATGAATTTAACTTTAAGGTATTAATTCTGAATGTTCTACATTCTGTTCCTCTTTAGTTGCTTCTGACATAAGTCCTGTGCCAAAGCCAAACCATTGCATTGCTTTTACCTGCTGAGCAAGTTCCTAAGCCTGAACAAAGCTGGTTTTCTCTGTTATGTTCAATACAAATACTTTTAGCCTAAAGAGTGTTCTTCACTGAGCTTCCTTAATGAACAGGGCATTTAAGGCAAATCTAGGAGAAGTTCTTACCCTAGGAAGAAGGGATGTACACTCCCATCTGATCTTTAAAAATCTCATTAAAATCTTTGTCCTGGTTTTATAATGACATGAAGGGGCAGCATAATACAGTGGAGGTTTAAGCAAAAAATATTGTACAAACTAAGAACATTAATTATTCATTGTTGATATAACACTGACAGCAGAACACTATGTACTTGTTGCTCTTTGAAAAACAGCAAAATGGCCAGTACCTGGTCAAGGACCTTGTTACCTTCTGGCCTATGTTTCCCTGTTTCTGCAAGCCTTGGAATAGCACTTTTTTTCTGGAGGGTCATGCAAAAAATTTTGCATCAGTCTGGACAACACAACACACAAAGTACGTAACAGTTCTCCCAAACCGTACACCCTAGTGAGGATTTTGCTAGGCCTATTTATTATGCCTTTTTTACTCCTGAATTTCCTTTGAATCCTGTATCCAATTAAATTTCAGGTGCACAGGGATTTTACCTATATTTGTGATTTTGAACATTCTAAATTCTGGGAATGGGATAAAATACAGCACTTTCTATCATTAATCTACTGGCAGCTTGATCATATTTCCCATTTCTCTAAAAAAGCCAACCTTGGTAAACCAGAGTAGATGTTTGTTTCTCAAAATTATCCAAAATGTCTAGTCAATTAAATGTTAGTATTTTAAGATAAGATCTATTTTAATTTCCTGTTATGTAATATTTGCTCCCTAAAATTAATTTGGCAGCATGTAAACAAACAGAAATAATTAACTTACTAAAATAAAAGTTACACTCTAAAGAAAGCAGTGTCTGGGTATTAGAACATAAAATTTTACAAGCAGGAACATGATTCTAACATGTCAAGGCATCCTAAAGGGTGTCATTCTCTGTTATTCCAAGGTTTTTTGGCCAAGTCTGTTGCCACAAGTGGCAATGTCCTAAAATTTAAGAATATAACTGTATTAGAAAAATTTAATGCAAAGAAAACCCATAAAATGTCTATGGAGCCATTCTATTTCATTGGCTCATTAATAGAGAAAACTCTCATTGCTCCTAATCTGTTCTCACAACCTCTATGTACTGGTAACACATTCTGGGTGAATGTTAATGACTGACAGGAGAGCTAACACTATGCTGAGAATGTAACATGAGAGTTACCTAAGACTTTAAAATCCAAGTCTCTAGCTCCCTCAAAGCAATCACAGAAGGGTAGGAAACAATTACATTGCAATATAAACTGGATTTTTTCTCTGTGTGTCATCTTTAATTCTCCTTCAGAAGATTTGGGTTATTTTATTTCCATGTGAGACTTAAAAGCATAGAAAAACAAAACAAAACTAATTTTCTAACATACCGACTATAAGTCTGACTTAAAAAAAAAAAATCCTACATGTTTGCTTTCAGGGTATGTCTTTAAAGCTTTCATTTCCAGCCAGAAAATAAAATGTGAGAGTCTTATTTTGGAAGGAATTCATATATTTGTTGGAAAAATAATCTGAAATGAAAGGTATGCAAAGAAAACAGCTTTTCTGAATCTCACAAGTCTTACACATAACTGTGAGAACTGTCATCTAACACAGTAAACTCCATGTTGCAAAATGATTAGTTGGAATACTTCTACTTAAAAATAAGGAAGTGGGAATTGGCAGTAAGGTCCTGGAAAGCAAACAAACAAATGAACAAACAACAACAAAAAAACCCACCCAAAACAAGAACTGTCCAAAAAGTGAGGTTTTTTAATACTTCAGCTATTTGGCACATAGACATGAACTCCAACTACATAGAAACATAAGGAACAGTCATCACACTGGAATTTCAATCTCATTCAGTGGGGCAAATTCAGGATTTACATGACAACTTTTACTACCTCCCTCCCTCCCTTATGTGGCTACTAGTATGACATTACATGACTCACTGTGCTCAGGAAAGTCTTACAGTGAATGAAAATGCATTAATGTTAGTAAAGGTCATGGATATCATGGTGATGCACGTTATGGAAACAGCTCCAAAGAAAGACAGTCAGAGAGACAGAAACAAAAGAAAAGGGAAGGAATGAGATAACAGATACCATAAGTAATACATTCCTGTGTAGAAGACATTGAGACTCAAGAAGCACAATATCAGCACTCAAGAGACAATAATCGCTAATTGCAGTGCTGCCAGTCATACTGAAATGACTGACCATTAATAGAACTGGCAGTAAAAAACTAATACTCAGCTAACAAACACGTCAGTGCCTCACCAGGTATTGGAAAAACAGCAAGTGTACCTGGTGAGCTCACAACAATTGGAGATAATTATATGCTCAAGTCATATGCAATTCTGCATTCAAAATTCATGTCACTAAATATATTTTTTCACACTCAAGGATTTTAATGAACAAACACAAAAGCAAATAAGGGTGCAGTAACTGTTTTGGCTAAAACTTACAGTAAAAAATAATAGTAAAAGATCCTGTGGTGGTGCATTCCCCCCACACACACTTTTTCCAGGCCACACTGTGATCTGAGAAATGCTCATTAGACCTTGGCCTTGACAAACAGCACCTGGGCTCAGATCTTCCCAAGCTTATCAGAAACACTGTCTGCTCCCAGGAACAGCTGTCCCAGGGGCTCCTGTTCTCCTTATGAGCAGCCTTGGAAAATATTTTCCTTGCCTAAACGGCATAACATTCCTGTTCTCACACTTTCAAAGAAAAGTGCCAACCCAGCCTGTGGCCAGGGTAATACAATGTTATGACTAAAGCCTCTCCTGTGACCCTATAAACAACAGTCCAAAATGGGGCTTTTTCAGCTCTCCTGGACTGCAGCAGGCCTCTGACCAGCAGCCTCCAGGGACACCTCCTAGAGCCAGCAAACTCTCATGTTTGCTATACTTGGAGGATCGCTGAACAATGACGAGTCCTGGGCTGTTACCCTAACTCCTTGAGGCTACCAACCCTTCACCTTTAGGGAGATGCAAAGACATCCAAAGTGAGTATTTCACTGATTTTCAGAGGAATTTTCACAAGTACCTTTCTTACACTGACTCTTTATGTCTCTGTACATGCACATGCTGCAGCAAATCTGGAGAAATACTGCTTTCTTAGATGTTTAAATATCTTAGATATCTAAGTAAGTTAGGCCTGTAATTAAGCTTATGACATATGACTCAACCTTACTTAAATGCTGCTGCATTGTTCTTTCACTAAGTCGCTAAGTATAACTTCAAAGTTAACATTACTTAACATAGTTAAATGCTATTAAGTGTTATGCATCTGTTAAATTGCTACAGTTAAGTTATAAATTAAAGTATAAGTTAAGTTAGGTCAAAGTTAAGCATTGCTCCTTTGTTAAATTATTAGGTTTAAGGTGTAAGTTAAGTTAAAACACTGTTGAGTGTTGTTAAACTTTAAGGCCATATTCCTTTTTATCCTTGCCCTCACTGTCCTTTTGTCTCACACACCTAAACAAATACATTCTCCCCCACCCCCAAATAGTTCTCAGTTTATTTCTGCTATGATTGTCTGGATTTTATTTGGTGTTGTTGCTTTTTTTCCCTTGGTGTTCCTTGATTGTCTTGTAAGTAGTAGAGTGAATCTTGCCAGCTAAATTTGTCATGCTGTCACTTAATATTAAATCTGTTTTTTGTTCATACCCTTGATTTTTAAAGCAAACTTGGACACTCATTCAGAACAGATCCAAAAGGGCAAAACACAGCAGTGAGCTGGCTTTTTGTTACAGATAAACTAATCTTTGGAATTGTTAGAAACAGAGAATTTAATATTTCTAATATGTACTAGTAGCCACCAAAGAGTGATTCTTCCACTTGCAGATCTTCAGCATTTTTAGAAGGCAACCTTTCTTGAAAGTTCTGTCTTGGTGGTGTTTTCAGAAAGATGGACTAGTTGTTCTCTCTTTGTGATCAGGCAATTACTGTAGGGAAACCACCATATTTTGGCTTCAACTTCAGTTTAATATTCAGTTATATATTATTACAACCTAGCATTCAGAGGTTTTCAATTATTTCATTTCTACTAACAAAGTGCAACAAAATCCTCTGTAATATTCGCTGAGCCCTATAAACTGTTGAAATTATTTAATTTCTACATTTTAGTTTGATTGTATACATATCAAATATGCGTACAGAACTATCAAGCTCATCATGACAGAGATATGCTGAAAGTAGTTAGAATAATATCCTAGTAATGTTAATACTACTTGCAGCATATTGAAATAATAAACAATGGTGAAGAACTTTTAATAGCACACTATAATTTCTCTGAACTCTTGTTAAAATTATATAGTAGCGATACCAGAATTATTTTGATCCATCCAACTTTTGCAGCCATCTCAAATTACCTTTTTCTTTGTAGATACCTGCTGAGGAAACTGTAACTTAAGTCCTCAATATCATTTCAAGCTAGATATTTACCTTAAGGTAAATTACTTGTGAAGAAGTGTAGAGGAGTAAGTTAGGCACTTAATTCTTCCTATATTTCAGTCCTTTTTAACTGTTTCTAAAATTTCTCACAGAAATTCCATTCAATTCTATGGATTACTATACAGCACCACAGTTTTCACAGTCTGAATGCATTGTATACTTTTTATTCAGGCAGAATATTTTCAATTCTGCAGTGAAGGAAATGGTAAGCAAAAATCTTCACTTTAAACTATTTCTTTCTTTGTTTTCACTGCAGCTTGTCATTTTTACTTATGGCCAAAATGCCCATGAAAAATTAACATGTCTAATGCACAGCTTATTTAAGCAGGCTTATAATATGCAAATTGTGCCTGGTGACTGACAAGGCCGGGATGTAAAATTAAAAATCCTTCTCCAGGTTTAAATTTTATTTATTTAAAAGCAAGGTCAAGAATAAACTGTTAGAATACACATTTTGAACACTTAGTGGAGAAGATGCATCTATTTATAAATTCTGCACGTCATATTCCACCCCATGCTTTGCAGCCTGGTAGATACTTGCATGAGTAGTCCTCCTTACAAGCCATCTAATTGAGCTAAAGAGCATTACAGGCACATCATGTTGAAAGGTCCTCTTGAAAAAAATTCTTGCAGAAGTTAGCTGATGCTTTTACTTTTTTGTACTTCCACATTAATGGTCTGGTTGTCTGATCAAATGGAAGATTTGACCTGTCATATATATAATAACCCATGTGATTCAGAGGGAGATAGGTTCTATCCTCCGTGAAATGATACCTGAAGTGTCCAACTTTTGGCTTCTAGTATTCCAAAACTTTAGATTACTTTCTATCCAGGTGTTCTTGAGTGATGGAAAAAGCTGTGAGATTTTGATTAGCTTCCTCATCTAGCAAACAGAAGAAAGCAAGCTAACAGTTTTATAAATAATGAGTGAATTTTAAACTGAGGTGGTGGCTCCCTGATATGATAGTCATGATTGTGGATGACTCTGTGCAAAACTTTTTGGGTTGGTTTAACTGTGCTTTTTCTGCAGTAACTACAAAACTCACCAAGATAACTTTCATTCTAGCCTCCTTAGCCTCGTGAGAAGTATCTACAGAAGACTGAAAACAAAGACTATATTCCAGACCTAATTTATGCTAGCATGATAGATCATTCTCATTTCAATCTATTGAGCTATATTGCTGTAACAAGTCTTATGGGCTAAATATTACTCTAACTATCCCAAGATAAATATGGTGTAAAGAAAGAAGCTAATGAGATAACGATTTTATATCAATTTGTCTGACAGAAAAAGTTCCCCATGGGTTATATTTTATCATTAATTTATTTTATTTGCTTTTCCTTTAAGTTAGCTTACTTCTCTCTCACTGAAAGAGGGAGAAAATCTCTGTTGATTCTGAAGAGGCAAGTACAACACAATTTGAGACCATTTAAAGGCACAACGTGATTTTATTCAGTAAATTTCATTTGTTATGATGCTACATTTCTTTTTAGTTACAATAAATAATAATAAATAACTTTTCTCTTTTCTTTCTTCTCATCTTAGTCCCTGTATCACTCCACACGAATGTCCAGTAGGAGCAGTAATTGATTTGTAAATATTGAGTAAAATCTCTATTAGGCTTAGGAAAGAAAATGCAAAAGATAATTAATGTTGAAGATATAAGAAGTTTCTTTAGTGAACAAAAAAGTTATTGGGGGGAATATGGGAAGATTTTTTTCAACTAGAAGTAAAATGTCCCTATTACATACATCAGTGTCAGATTATTCCAATGCTTACTGTAATTAATATACGTTAGTAATGAAGTAAAGCTCAAAATCTACTTTTAAATGAAGACATCAAAAGAGATACAACAGTATATTCTGACAGTATTCATTTAATCACTCTTCGGAAAAATCTTGGAGGTCTTCTATGTGCATGTATTTTTATCCTCTAGATCAATTCAAAATGTTAATTTCTTACATTGCTGTGAAGTTTTTGCACTGTGAGTTTTATATCACTCATCTTTAGTATGAGTTTTCAGCTTTCTAATATGTTTAAAAATGGAGCTGACTTAGCCTAAGTGATTCTTACACAGGGGAAAAAAATCACCAATACAGATGGAGCAATAGTGTCTATCATTAACAAATTGCTGCCTCCTTGAAAAATTATTTACTATAAGATTTTGAGCAAAAATATTATTTACTTTCTTCTATGTTTGTTTTCCATTGCATTGTAAATAAACTGCTTCACATCACTGATTTTTATTCATTAAAATTTCATTAACTAATGGCAAGCATCCATTCTATTAACCCATTGTCTCCATTGCAAAACAGCCTTGGTGTGAAAGAAGATTTACACTTTTAAGACTTTATGTCAGTATATGTAAACTTTAAGTATGAAGAATGAAGATTTTAATATTAGACAGGCACAAAGATTGTCTATAACTGCAAATCTGTACTGTTTTGTACAGCTGGAATAGCTGAATCCAGAACAGCAATTTCACTGAATGCAGTTCTCAGAGACTTTGGTGTAACATGTCAGTTCCATCTGCTTTCATGAAGTGTCCTGTTTTAATTTAAGGGAGCCATAAAACATTTGTAAGGAAACAAATCCTACTTTGAGAAGGAGTATCTTACTTGTCTAGATACAAAATCAATATTTACCAATGACATTCTAGGGATCTAACATAGAAATTCTTTTTCTTCAATATAGGCAGGTATTTTTTGGAAGCATTAGAAACTGCAGATTATGTCTAAATCCTGCAGGATATGTTTTCTTCCTTGTGGATTTACCTCACCCAAAGACTGCCTTACCTATAGTGACTAGCACCTTATCTCTTGAGCAACTCCACTGCTTTTATTTACCCTGTGAATCTGTTCAGCAATAACACATTTCAAAGGATCATTATGTGAAAAAAAAAGACCACTCAGATATAATTTTCTTCAGGAACCATTGATTTCTCATTTTTCTCATACCAGGTTGCTAAAAAAGCAAACAACAGGAGTAACAAAGCTTATGAGATACCTTGCATCCATTACCTTTATATATACATATATACATATATATATATCTTAATCTCACATATAAGCTTTGTATATATATCAGATACACATATATACATTTTCTAAAAAAAACCCCAGAACAATGACACAACATTTAGAAACAGGTTAACTTCAAACTTTTCAAAGGATGACTAGATGATGTTATATTTAAACTCTTTGGACACTTGAGGATTAAATTGAAAGTTTCTTAAATAAATAGCATTCTCAGAATTTAGAATTTAGAATTAAAAAGAAGCTTGAAATATTTTGTAAAAAATCAGGACTTCTCTGCTGTCATTACAGAAAAATACCCAAAACCTCATTGCCTTCTAATTGTGAAGAAGTATCTGATATTACAGCAACTTTGTAGATTTTTCTTTGCTCTTTCTCAGCATTGCTATCTACTCTTTGTGTATAATGGCAACATTAACAGTAAACAAGTAGTTTTTTATTCCAAGTGATGCAATATTTGGCAATACTCCCAAAAATTCCTTTTCCCTTTAATTCTTCCACTTTCCCACCCATACTGGTGATGGGCTGATTATTTGTTTACACAAGATGAAAGAGTCAATAAGTGAGTTTTCAAATCTGCAAGCAGAGACATTTGTCATTTAAATAGGAAGTTCTGTGCCTGCAGCAGAACTCATTTTGATCTGCTAAGGAAAAAAATCTATTTGGTTAAATATGCTGCTGAAGATGCACAGTGCCTCAGCAGAGGGAATAGATTAAGAACAGATATACACTTTAGCTCATCTGAAAGTATCAGAAAACATTATGACATATATTCAAGCAAAATAAAGTCTATACAGTATTTCAAGGGAAAACATTACAGAGCTCAACGTTAACATGCATCAAACACATCTCTTAAAATGGAAATAGAATGAACAGAATGGGTTTTTTGTTCCTTTTTTTTTTTTTTCTGATGAACATATTGTCTTGAGAACTATATTTAAATTTAAGGAGATTCAGTGCTGTTCATGAAGGAGCCAGTACTGAATCTCCATTTAAGAAAACCAGATGCTGATTTGATTAGAACAATAAATATTGCAGTGAAGCATTGTAAATAAAGTAATGTGTTACCTTAAACAGCTTAAATGGTACAACAGAAATCAAGTAGAGAAAATAATGGCAATCAAACCTAACTCTTTTGAAACAATATTATTCTATTTTCATTTGAGTTCTCTTCAAACTGAAGTCCCCTTATTTTAGCTTAACATTTATCTAGACTTTTACAATCTGAGAGATTTTCAAAATACATTTAATAGCGTTGCTGACTTCTAAGTGCCAGATTCAACAGAAGATATGAGGAATGTAACACCTTAATGAGATCCAAACCCCTTATTGTATTTCTTAGATTCCCTGTAGTTTGCATGGAAACTGCATGGGATACAATTAGAATGGTATCCCATTAACATTTGTGGTGTACTACAAAGCTCGTAGTGGTGTAGGTGTTTGCACACTATTCTACTTGTAACAAGACTTTTGGGACTGAGGAGTATTTCTGTACATTTCTAGGCCATGAACTGAGTGTAGGCCTCCTCAGAATATTCAAGATTAAGTTAGTAGTGGATGTGAAAAAGATGTGACTTTATATGCTTACAGAAACAGTAAAAAATGAGCAATGCTAACAAAATTTTAGTCTCATTCAGCCTCAGAACCCGGAAGGGAGTTTTCAGATTGCAGTTTGAATTGAGGTGCCTGAGTTGATTTACAGGTCGGAGTTAAGATTTTTATCCTTTGATATCAAAGTTAACAAAGGAGGTTTACCTACAAAGGGATCTTGAACAAATATTTCAGTTTCCTAATTTCTCAGGAGGTATGCGAGTAAAACTCAGGAGTGTAGGGGGGGAAGAGGGAACAGAAAGATAAAGTGACAAAAAGCCCATACAGCTACAAAACCAAAACTCTGCTTTTCTCATTTTTGAGATACTAGAAATAAATGCAGCATAAATAGAAATGGAAGTGACAAGTGATCTCTTCCTTTTAAATGGAATTATTTCACTGAAGCATCATAATCGTTGAAAGCTGTTTCTCACTCAGAAAAGTCTGTAATGGTATGTTTTGTCAGACTTACTGTCATGATCCCATAGATTAGTATGGGGGGTCATGCAGCTTCCTGGATTTAGTCCTATAGAACTCAATATTGATCGAAAGGTGAAAAGTAATGTCTTGAGAAGAATGTACCCTTGATTTCAGTAATAACTAGGGTGATTTCATTGATTCACATCCAACCTATACATATAAACAATAAAGTTGATGGTAGTTACAGACTAAGTAATGAATATCACTGAGATTGCTTCTGTAAAACACAAGTGATCCCCGAACTGATAATAGATGTCTCCATCTTTTCTGGCAAATCTGCTCTGAACTGCTTTAAATTGAATTTTTGATCAAGGGAACATAGGATAAATACATCCTATATTTCTGTTATTTAAAATTGGGAACTGACTATGGAACCTTAAAGATGTTCTCCTTTTGCATTAAACAAATTACATCCTGTCTTTAACTCTTTGCAATGCTATAAAGGAACATGTAATGGTGCAGTAAGGACTTCTCTATAGATGTAATCAAAAGAAATTAAAAATTATTAAAATTAACTAATGAGTTTTCCTCTTCACTTGGAAGTACTGTGTCTTCACTCCCTGAAGATTCTGATAGCAAATATCTATCAGTAATAGAATAAGACAGAAAGGTTTGGTAAATGACCCACATTTAAGAGAGTAGCATATAAGTTTGAATAAGCTTTATTGGAGTGAAAAGTGAAAACCTTCAAGATGACCACCCAGTTGACTGAATCAACATGGTATTAAACATAAAAGAAAAAAAATAGTAACTCATTTAGCACTGAATCAAAATGTTGAGAAGAAATTCACTATGTCACTATTACACATGAAAATAATACATTAGTTCATCTCCTATATATAGCTGTCAAAAGACTGGCTTCAAAACAGTGATAATTTGAGCTCATAAATTGCTCATTTATGAGCATAAATTGTGTTGATATTACTGAAAAGTAGTAGATAGAATCATATGATTAGAATATCAAAATCACAAATTAGGAATTGCTTAGATAAGCTTAAAGCAACAAAATGAGAAATGAAAAAAATGGAAGGCTTTAACTTTTCAACAGTTGGACTTGATGATCTTAGAGGTCTTCGCCAACTTTAATGATTCTGATCTGGTCTATTCTAGTCTAGTGTAGTATATCTTCACCTCAATGAAAACTCAGCTCCAAATATTCTTGGATACTTACAGATTGGTACTCTAGTGGATAAAACTCAAGTTGTACTAAAGGAGGTGTGTGCTAAAGACCATAGCATCGCATTAGGAAAGAGATGTGCTCATTAAATATCCTTGATTATGTACAGTAAAAAAGCCATGAGAAACTTCAGTCTGTGGTAAAAGCCTGGGGTTACTGGTTCAAAGCTGCTCTTTGCCATTTGTAAATGCTTACATCAAACAGTTGCTACATCTAAGGAGAATCAAGGATTTGTATACTTTGTGACTTGAATTTTACCACTGACTTCATTCCAAGAAACATAGGGATGCAGATCACAGAACTATAAGTAAGTTGTTGGTTAGTTCCAAGTGGCTGTAATTTGTCTGCCTTTGCAAGGCCCTGAAGTCCCAAGCAGTAATATACGCCTATTTTATACTCTGGGAAAAGTGTGCCAGTTTGTTTGCTTTATACTCTAGGACCCTGTGACAGTTTCACAAATTGGAAAAAAATTATAAGCCAGTCAAACTGAGAAAGAAGATAAAAACAACCATTACAATTAATATTTGGGAACTGGTTAAAAGATATTATTAGATACCCCAAAAGCTTCATATTTTTTTTTCGGATCTAAATCAACTTTTTCTAAAAGCAAAGAGAAAAGAACCCAACGAAATTCAGTAAAGAGAAAACTGGCAATACTTAGTATAAACTGCTAGATAAAAATTTCAGAAAGATCATAAGGAAAAAAAATATAGACAACTGTATGGCCAGCAGAGTAAGAGAAGATGGTTAGACTTTTAAATAAATCATTGCCAATGGCTAATTACCAGATAGGAATAGGCAAGAGAATACAATAATACAATTCAATAAATATTTCTTTTCTGTAGCTGAGGAAAAGATAGATTATACATATATATGTATAATCTATCCTTATATATGTATATAACATATATATATATATATAACATATATCCTTATATGTTATAAGGACTTCGGATTAGATTTCAATGTGGCAGTATTTCGGAACCTATTGAACAGCAACTATTGAAGCTGGACATCTCTTGATCAACCAAAAAAGAATAAGTTTGATGTAAGAGTGTTAAAACAATTGGCTTATGCCTGGAAAATAAATGCTGAATTTTCAAACAAATATCTTCAGACAGTGGTGTATAGCTTTCATTTATAAGTGAAAGAAACTCTGATCTTTTTTTAAACCTCATTTTTCTCCACTTTATAAAGTGAAAAATTTGTGTATTTCAAAATTATAAATAATTAAAATTGCCACTAGTAATGTCCACAGGTTTTGCTTAAATCCTTTAAGTTTATAATTTAGTACACTTGAAATCAGTCATTGGCTAAGTTTTGAATGCTGCACTGAGAACAATGGTTTAAAGAAAAAGTAGAGCACTGAGATTTTTACAAACAACAGTTTCCACCAAAATCATTCTTTGGTGAATGATTGAGAATGTAGATATTCTTTTACATTTTTAAAAGATGTTATTCAAAACATTTTTGAAGGAATGCATAAATAGCTTTTGCAATCTTTCCATTCAAAATTAAATTTAATGCTGGGCTATCAGTAACTTCAGATTATAAATAGATATATGCTATTAAAATATAAACACCTATATTTTCTTTTTCAGTTTAATTCTGGAGGGAGGGAAATTTTTCTTGGCAGCTTGACTCTTTCTTGATCTACCTACATTTTTCTGGTGAGTTTACTCTGAGAGTAGCTTGCAGTTTCCATTTGACAGCATTTGACTGAATTAATTATAATTTTAGAAGATACAGATTTTGCGTTGTTCAACATTTGATCTTTTCAGATTTAGACACATTGCCTACCATGTTTAGAGCTCTACTACATTTAATTAACAAAAATAGATGTTCAGCTTTTGCGTTTGAGCTGTCCTACTTCTAATTTGTACTCTCATTTCAGATGGCCACTGTCTTACTGGCAGAAGCAATAAAAGCACAGTTATTTTGTGTATTCATTACACCTAAGATGTTTTCAACATGAGAATGAGCATATCACTGCAATTAATTATTACAGTAATAGAAATCTTCTTTCACATAATGAATTTTGATGCCTTAAGATTCCAGACTGCAATGTGCAGCTATGCAAATGTAGTGATATCCCAGATAAGCACCAGTAGCTGTTTTAACATTCTAAAAGCAACTCTAGCTAGATATTACTATATCAACTTCAGCTTTCTACTGTTTTAAATCTCGGCTTTCTTGTGTTTCTACAGTTTTCCAGAACAGGTTTTAAATTTATTCCAATAGAATATTTAATGTATCACCTGCTAAATTCCTAGAAGCTTCCCCAGCATTAGTGGCACTTTTATACTACATATTTCAGAGGCTGTGGAACTTGGTAATAGCTATTGTTCTTGAATGAGATGAGTGCATCACAGATGGCTTATGCACCTGCAGCAAACATTTATCTCAGGCTGCTCATAGTTAGACTGTTTTGTACTGAAAAAAGACTTGTATAATGGAGGAAAGCATGCCTGACAATACCAAAGTACCACTTAATAGATTCATTCATGTTGGGGTTTGGTGCATGCTTCTGAAAATGGACTTTATGGGATGAACAATATTATTGCCCTACAAAACTCACTTGAATGTAACTGAAGTTTATAGGAATTTTCTTCCAGTGTTTTCCACAATTATGTATTAGAAATAAACCTGAGTTAAGTGGTAAGAGATAGTTTAATAGGGAAAGATGAGGGGGGATTCCTAAGCTTTGCCAGATATTTTTAAAAATTTCTGCAGAATTTTACATTTCACTCTATGAGTAGGTTTACACACTTGAACTTATGAGTAAAAGTAGACTATGTGCTTTCCAAAACATGATGATATGGTTTCTACAGATACGGATTTTGGCTCTGTAGCAGGTTCAGTTCGGTAACCGGGCAGAAACACCAATTTGTGTAGTGGTTTAAGGGTTAACTCGGGCAGTAGCCCCCTGATGTCCCTTCTGTGAGATAAGCATTAGGAGGAAAAAACAAAGGAGGCACAAAAACTTAAAGAATATAAACAAGTTTATTAACAGAGTTAAAAGAGGGAAAAGAAAGTCAGACTAAACCTTCAGAACCCCTCTCTCCCCCCACCTCTGCTCCCTTCTACCACCAACGTAAAAGAAAAACACAACCCTTGCGGATTCTAGTCCGTTCACCACCTATATAATAATTTCTAGTTTTCAGTTCACTTAGGGAGAGGAGTCTCTCTCGGTCAAAACCACGGAAATATCTCTGCACAAAACAATCTTGTGCAGCTTCAGTGTCACAGCAAAAGCAGCCGCCCGGAATGGTTTTCTGCTTACATGTGAAAGTCCCTTCCCCCGACTTACAGCTTTCCCCACAGCTGCTTCGAGGGTTTCTTTAGCAAAGGGGGTACTATTTTTAAGGATGAGCTGTTCAGAAACAAGTTTTCTTCACTTATCAAAGTGCCTGAGAGGTGTAAGGACACTATCTCTGGGAGTATCCTCATGTCTAGGAACAGAGGACCCTTTTCTCTTGTGGGATCTCTGCTCAAATTTCTCATCAAATCACAGCTACTTCAGCATGTACTTATTGCAGCACAGGTACTGTTGCTCACAGGTGCAGTTTGAACACTCCACCCCCCCCCACCCCATGCTTCCAAGAAATTACAGTGGGTAGTCTAATATATCATAGTCCATCACCATGGTTTTTTCCAACAGAATTTCAGCTTCTAGGATTGAAGCTTCTCCTCAGGCTCCTCTCTCGAGGTCTCAGGTTTTTCTTCCCCACTGACTTGGGCATCTTTATAGTGTTTTCTTCACGTACCTTCACCTTTCTCTGTCCATCTGACCGGGGAAAAGATTGATGTCTGCAGGCTTCATCTGGTCTGGAAAAATCTTAACAGCACTAAGAGATTTAACACCCGGGCCTTGTAGCTGGAGTTTGGGACTCGCTTATCTCTTGGCCACATGATCCTGCCAGAGCAGTCTCAGGGGAATTTTGGCCGCTCTAGGGGTGAGGGCCGGCCTGGCCTCTGGGGGCTGTTCAGCAAATAGGAGCGGCTGTGAGTGATCTCAGCCAGGCCACCCCCGGCCGACCCGGCCCGGCCTGGCCTCCCCCCCACAGGTTACCTGTTCGGCCACCCGAAGCAAAAGAGCGCTTCCCGGCCTCTGTTCCTTCTTAAAATGTGGCTCACAGAGGCGTGTCCAGCTCTCTAAGTGGTTTAGAAAGTTGCCAATATTCAACCTGGCCAGTTGATTGGTTCTGTTTGAGTCTAGAGGAAGCTGTAAGCACCTCTTTGCAAAGGATCACTTCCTGGCAGATGCAACCTTCTTCAACTACAATTCCCAGCTGCTATGCCAAACCACAACAGGCTCTGGTGGGGAAGTGTTATGCAGTGTCAATTCAAGATGAGAAGCTTTAACATCAAAACAAATTCTTTGAACATGTATCCCACGGCACAATTGACACACTGGCTTTCTGGATTGACAAATGTCTTAAAGACATGTTATTAATATATTAATGAGTTAAGAAAAACACAAACAAACAAACACACACCGCAATAAAACAAAACAAACCTGAAAACAACACAAGGCAAACCCCAAAGAAAAGCTCCCAAACCACAAATATTTGCCAACTTTGCTTACATCTCTCTGCCAATTGCTAAGCTTAAGAGTTCTTTAGCAAAAATCTTACTTAAGTGAATCAGCGGTTTGCCTAAGTAGAACCAGTATAAAGCAGAATACAGTTAAATTAACTCCTTAGAAGTAACTAATAAAAGGAAAATTGAAACTCAGTTGTACTAAGTGTTGGATCATATTCATAGTTAGGAACTACAGATATTGTTCTACAGTATTTATAATTTTAAATTTTATGTAATAATGGAATTGTATTATTCCATTTAAACTCAGAATTTTGAAAGTCTGTTGTTTATCTAAAAACCTGCACAATTGTTCATTTAAAGAACCCTAAAATTATCATCACTGAAAATTTACCAAATCAAATTATATTCTTTTTTTCTGGTTGGAGAACTACATCAATACTCACCAGACTAGCCTATGTATTCAATGATTCTTTAAAATTATAATTTAAAATTAAATCGTGTCACTTCTTATCTGTTTTCTTGGTATGCACCTGTGAGACAATGTTTCCTCTAGAGAACAGTGATTAATCCTGTGTAGGCTTAAATAAATTTGCACTGCTACTTGGAACTACTAAAATTACACATCTGTATTTACTGCTGCTAAGTTACAAACTTACTGTAATTTCTTTCACTATGATAGATAATTTCACAGAAACACAAAGAATTCCAGCCTTCACACAGTTATTATAAAGCAAAAGCAGAGTGAAGCAAGATTCTTTTTTCTTCTTTTCTTCATGTGATACTCATTAGTCTAGGGGAATTCAAAACTTCTAGAGGCATAAAGACATGGAAGCCCTTAAGCAGGAAGACCAAGAGCTTCACCCTTGCAAATTTTGCTAACTTTTTATTATGCCTGCAGTTTTCATAGTTCCTCTGTGACCTGCTAAAGGTATGAATCTAATCTGAGAGATTAAGTAAGTACTTTCAGAAGATGGTTTCAGACAGAGATGGAAATTAAATGCTGCTCTGGTGTAGCAGAACAAAAGCTCTGCTGTAAAGAGTTACAGAAAAAATATGCCACATTAAATTTAAAGAAATCTCTGTATAGCTCTGCCATTCAAAGATCTAAGCAAAAATTATCTCTAATGTGCACTTCATTAAAGTGCATCTATTCTTTCATTCAAGCATAATTTAGATTTAATCAAGTTGCCTCCCAGTTAATTAATGTTAAGACATTGGAGCATAGAAGCCAGATCTCTGTCTTCTCAAAGTGACCAAGTGGCATTGGTGATGACATTGGTGACACAGTCTGGAACTTGCTCTCCAAACCAGTATGTCTTGAACTCTTTTCTAATTGGGCAGGACATGAATAAGGGAAGTGCCAGTGCAGGCAGGCAGGTACTGTTGGGGTTTGAGAAATAGATTTGCATTTAATTTAGCAGGGTAGAGCATGCACTGAAGTGGCTTCTGTCTAAATGTGTGTATAAAAAAATGTTATTATACAAGCAGAAAATCTCCTCCTTTTACTTCATTTTATCAGAAAACAATGGATTCTTCTCTTCTCCTTGAAAGCCTGCCTTGTTTGCAGATCCCAAGTAGATGGGTATACCCTGTAGCCTGAAGTAGGTATCTGGAAATATATTAGAAATCGCTTATAACCTCATTCTTGTGAAATCTGGTGTGCCAATTTTTAGGTACTGACTCTTGAGAATTCCTGTATCTTAAATGAGGCTTTGAAGTCCTTGTAACTTATGATAATGTTTTGATTCCAATCAGCGGTCATTGTCTAAGTCTTAGGATCATCTAGTATAACTATTAAATACTTTATTGACCTTTATGAAATTATCACTTCCAGAAGAACACACATACACATATTAAATATGATATTTAAAGACCTTTTCATGGCTAACCTTCTGACTTGTTAATTTTCATAGAACAGTTACCCCCCCCCCAAATATTAATCAAGGTCAGAAACCGATGATTCTTCTCATTATATTTAAGCAGTCAGAAAACTAAAAGAAAATTCAGAAAAAGTATTCAAATTAAACAGGGTTTGTTCAAGGCCTTGACATGGAAGAATGGTCTCACATCTCCACTGTTATCACACTGCACTACTGCACAGAGTACATAGAAACATTTGATTATTCCTGACACTCATAAATCCTCCTGAAGTAGCTGTTTTGAATAATGATTAATAGGGTATGGGACAGGAGCTTCTCCAAAGTCCATAGTTTGTACTAATAATACTGCAACTACATAAACAATTCAGTTTGTAGCAATAGCACAAGATTTTGGCAAGTCCCTTAACTGTGTCCAGGGGTAACACAGCATTTCAGTTCAGTAGAAGTTTTAGTGTGCTCTAGCTAAAGTTCTGCAAGAAGAAATTAAATGAGAAATTTCTCTCTACCAAATGCTTTTTAGCACTCTACTAATTTTGGCTGGGGTATAGTTAATTTTCCTCATAGTGTAGGGTAGCTTGTGTGGGGCTGTGTTTTGGATTTGTGCTGGAAAGTGTTGATAACAGAGATATTTTCTTTACTGCTGTGCAGGGCTCACACAGGGTCAAGGCCTTTTCTGCTTCTTACCCCACCTCACCAGTGAGGAGACTGGGGGGTGTAGAAGGAATTGGGGACAGCTGACTTCTACTGACCCTAGGGATATTCCAGAGCATGTGGCATCACACTCAGCCTATAAAGATTGGGGAAGAAGAAGGAAAGAGCCAGTGTTTGGAGTGGAGATGTTTGTCTTCCCAAGTAAGCATGATATATAACCAAGTCCTGCTTTCCTGAGGATAGCTGAACACCTGCCTGCCCATGGAAAATGGTGAACTAATTCCTAGTTTTGCTTTGCTTGTGTTCAAAGCTTTTGCTTTCCCTATTAAACTGCTATTATCTCAATAGAAAAGTTTTTTTCACTGTTACCCTTCTAATTTGCTCCTCCATTGCACCAGGAGTGGATGTGGGGGGCTTGTTGGCATGACACCAATCAACCTTTCTTTTATCAGCCACTATAGGAAGACTGTAGTAGTAGACAGCACTAGACTGTGGATTGGCACTTTTAGGAGCACACTGACATTTACTTGCATTGACTGTTTTACTTGCCACTGAACAGGCACTTGCGGAAGATAATGAAGATATGAGTTAACTGTGCGTGTACATGAATATAGCAATAAAGAAGGGTATTTAAAAGTTTTTCTTATAAATACAATCACAGGCTTATACTGTGACCTAATTGTAATAATTCAATCTGTTACATTTGGAAGTCATAAAGATAAATTTAAACTAACAGTAGATAATTTTTCACCTTCCAAAGACATTCTAAATGAAAGAAACAGTTTCTTTCAAAGTAATAATGAGCTAAAACTACCTACCTCCTTTAAATCAATGCAACATCTAATATTCAATTATTTTGATTAGAATCACAGCCAGCAGCATTCAGGAACTTCTCAACCTTATGGTGAAAGTTTAAAGTTATTAAAAAGAAAAAGAAGTGCAAGGATATGCTAATTTTCTTAGACTAAGGGAACAATGTCTTCCTGTAATAAAGGGACATTAATTAGCTTTGACGAACTTTTCTACCTGCTTTGTAGGTGGAAAAAAAGCTCTTCAAGATATTGTTTCATTTCTTACCACCATATCATTTAGGACTGTTATGTGTAACTCCATTAGAAATGGGAGATTTTTTATTTGTTGGGAAAGTTGTTAACAGAATCAGTGGTAATAGAATGTCGTAAAAATTAATACAAACTTGCTAACAATTTAGGGGACTCATTAAATCTGTTTGTTAATCCAGTGAGAAATTTCCTGGTTCAAAAATGTAGGAAACGATAACATGGATTATAATATGGAAAATACTCTCCCTACAGTCTGATTGTTTGCTGTCACATGCAAATAATCATGAATACATCAATCTACTAATTGCTAATCAGCCCCCATGCTGTTTTAATAAATTCATCTACTAAGGTTGTTCTGTCAATATTTAATTAATGCAGCTTAATATAATGACTGTTCCTGTTAACATCTGTTCGTAGCAAATACGGGATTCAGACATTTAGCAACACAGCATTGCTTTTCTTCACAAGCAATTGGTGTTTAAACAGTGTTTTCCTTTACATAGCAAATATTATCTAAGACATCCAACAGTTTATACCATACATTTTTAATGTAGCAGCAGCTTGTATAGCAACCTTGAAGCTGCACCATTTTGGCTACTATAAGCATGCTTTTGAACCATTGACTTAGATGGTAGGTTTACCACAAAACTTGTGTTACAAGTGTTACATCACAAAATTATATAAAAAAGAGCAAGCTATGCTATGGCATAATGCGACTGCCTGAAAATGTGTGCCCATTTTTCAAAGTGCTTGTTATTTTGTCATGTGGTGATCCTCCATTTAAATGGTCAATAAAGCCAAACAAAAGTAAACCTTTTGTGGTATGGAATACACCAATTGACATTGGATTTCCTAGAATTTTAATTTATTTAATTTTATTTATTTTTTTAATTCACTGTGTCTCTGACAATATAGTTATGCAATGTCTCACACCATACATATATTTTTATATTGACCACATTAATTCTCCACTCAATGTAAGATCCTTGGGATTTTATTCATTATAATGTGAATTGGCTGGCAAACCATCAGTAAAAAGTATCAGATGCACTTCATTTAAAGCATATAAATGGAATTAATAGCACTTTATTCACTCAAAAGATAAGTGACTACAGGAAATCTTAAGGAATGATCATGGTTTAGTTTCATTAAAAGTTTAAAAATTGGAGAGCTCACAACATCTAGATCATTCAACAGTTATTTTTACTCTGTTTAACAGAAATAGAAGTGTCTTTTGAAAAGTAAGCTTATATTTATTCATATACTCATAAGTATAGGTGGTGTTTTCATTTAAGTACATCACCAGATTTTAATGAAGTTATAGACACTATCATTGTTATATATATTCATATTTATAAACTGATGGGACTTTATCAGCCCTATATACATGGGACTTGACCCCTCTATTTCCACATCAAATTTCTATAAATTTTATCTTCTTTTTTATTTCTAATTTTTAAAAATAATCTTTTTATTCAATATACTTTGTATTGATAATGGGTTTTTATTTTGTTTTTACTATATTTGTTTGTTTTTGCAGAACTGAATCACAGTGCACAAATCACAGCAGAAATTCTAACTTGCTTGATTTGGAGATGGGGTAGAAAAAAATGCACAGGGAAACTTATTTAAATTGTTGTTCAGAAAAAGGTAGACAGCAGTCTGTGGAAAATTTAGACAGGCAGAAAAATAATTTTGTTACAGTTTGATAGGGGGGCAGGGTTGTTTGTGTTTTGTTCTGTTTTGGTTCCTACCCTAAAGCAAACACAATATAAAAAGTAATGAACTGACAAGGGTGGTAGTGAGGGAAAGGGTAAATGGGAAAATGGTCCTGCTGCCAGAAGTGTAGTGTCACACAACAGCCTGTTAGCCTTATGGTATGTATACAAAATAAATACTTTCTCTATGCTATATTATGTATAAAATGCTGTGTCACTCTTGAAAAGGTGAATGGCAAGACCAGTTAGGCTCTGGAGAATGTACTAAATGAAATACATAAATAAAAGGGTCATGAGTAAAAAAAGCTTTCTGGGAGACAAAATGGCCTATCTTCTACGTTTAACTGAATCAACTGGGTTAAAAATAAAAACAGGTAAGTTGGAGAAGTTCTCTGAAACACAGAAGGTGGGACGATTTGTCCTTGGGAATCTGAGCCCCCTGAGACTCAAACAGCAATTCCTCCCAAAGATAGATAAGTCACTGGACCAAGTAAAGAAGCACTGTAGGTCTTTACTACTGCTTGTGCAAAGAGTCATTCTAATTTTGTAAAAAAAAGTTAATTATATACTTGGAATAGAGTTCTGGAAATTAAGCTGGTGCTATGTGTGATAACAGAGGTCAATTTGGGGAGAATAGAATACAGCATCTGTTCAGAACAAAGCATGAATTGCAGGTTGACCTGAGATGTTGGCAATCAAGCCCTTATTTGGGTGTCTCAGGAAGCAGTAATATCACACCATTTTGCAACTGGGGATCAAGCTGTACCAACTATTAGGCATAAATACACAGCTCTCCGAATAAACATTACTCAGTGGGCCAGATGAAAGCAATTCAAGTGGGATTCAAATGTCCAAAGAGAGAATGTATTTTTATATATATAGGTACAGGAAGCTCAGCTAGAATAAATCCTACCCCTACTCATTGCAGACCTACATGATAAGATGCAGACAGTTCTGCAGTTGTTCAGTTCTCCGGACTGAGAAGTACTTGTTTTAAGGCAGTATAACTTAGAATACTAACTATATTCTCTTGTTTTAGTTTTTAACTTGTTAGGATTTAGTTATTCAGATGCATTTTTGAAATGAATTCCCCAGCCTTCCTTACGAGGCTCACAGCAAGAAACAACTACAAAAGATGTAAGTAGGATTTCTTTCAGTGTAAACAGAATTAGAAGATGGGCTGCTGGAGTACAACCAGTGGGTACCAGATACTGTGGACTGGCATATCAGGCTGGTATGAAGAGCATGGATTCTAGGCTATGTTCTGACAGTTTAGGATTAACGTATGCCAGGTGTGAATGGACAGGATGTATAGAAGACAGAAACACTCAGGGTTTTGACTTCTAATGTATGTAAATAGTATTTTCTAATCATATGCCTGTGGCTAGACATGTGCCCAGTTACAATATTTAATCCTACAGTGTCTCAAGAGCCAGGAAATTTGCAGCAATTCTGAAAGCCTTTTCCTCTGTTATACTCCCACCACTTTTCTCTCTTTTTTCATCCACCATTCATAGCCATGAGAAAATATGTGAATCGTATTCTTTTTAGAGAGACAAAAGAGAATTTTTTTCATTAGCAAAGGAGAAGCTACTGCTCACAGGCTACCAGGTATGGGATCAACATTATAACAATCAGCTTCTGCCAATACGAATGACAGTTGGCTACTCATTCACACCAGAAATCTAACAGTCCAAACTTCTTTCCCTTCATCCATGAAATGATTCTCCTTGTTCTGTTTGCTTCCCTGACACAGCCTCTTTCATCTTGACATCCTTTTTGCTTTCAGAGTAGTCAACAGTAATGTGGGAAAATAGAAAGGCTTTATTATATGATTTTTCTATAGTTTCTTCCTTGAGTCACCACTGAAGTAACAAAACCAGTAATTTCGCAAAGTACTTTCATGTCCCCTTTCTGATAGAGTTTTGAAGGTCTTTCTTGTTTGGTTTTGTTTATTCCTTAAATCAGAGAAGCTCTAGAAGAAAGTGATAATACAATCTAGCACATTTCCTCTTGATGAAGCCTATCACAAGGAAAATCTTGTAGGTGAAATAGTAGCCATTGGCAAGCTCTAGAGTCACTTTAATTATTAATTCTCAAGGACTGTACATAGATGAAAAGGACAACTTGTACCTGTCTGCTCTTCCTGAGATCCAGTAAAATGGCATCTGACTGTGTGAAACCAGTGCACAACCTCAATACTCTGCTCATTTACATACTACTATCAAGAAAAGAGCTCTTGGTCCCTTTGAAGTGAATCTTCTGAGATAGTGGCAGTCGATAATGCAAATTGAGGTTTCCACATGCTTTTCTTCTGTGACCTGTTCATTTTTATCAGCAGGAGTTATCAAGGCTGATTTTTCAAAATGTGTTTTCCTATGTTTTTTGACAATAATGAAGGCTCATAAGTTAAAGGGCAGAGGGTAAAAATGCACAGAGGGCATGATTCTTAGGCAACCTAGGATGTTAATGATAGATTTAAACAGTCTTTATAGCAGAGATCTTTGAGTTGATATACAACTTTGCAAAAGAGCAATTCATTCCAGTTCTTGCAATGGCAGCTTCAAAAAAGTCATCAATAACTACTTGGCAGTTAACACAAAAGAGTTAGCAGAAAGGGCAAATAGCATGGTCTTACAGTAACACAAACACTTGAAAATATGCAAGTTTTTCTCAGGAATGCATATTCAGTTCTGAACCAACTATTAAAAGATAATTGAATAAGATGATAACAGCTATGGTATTAATCTAGAAAACTAAACGGTTTCTTTTACATTATTTCTGTATTGCATCTGTTACTCTTATACTCTATGGAGAATGAAGTACTTCCATCTCCATTTAAATGCTCCAGTTAATTGGAGTATTTGCTTAATTAGGACATCTCCCAGAGAAACAGTTTGCTGAAAGGTAAAGTGTTCTACTTAATTCTTGATTTGACTGCAACTACAAATGTCCGTCTCCCACAGAAGTGAATGAAGTTTTCCAGTGATTTCACTTCTTGAAGAAATGTTTATAAAGTTGATGGGCAGTGAAATAAATATGAAGATTCTGTACCAAAACAAAATGCAGGTTACTATTCTGTCAACATACTCTTGTTTCCACTGTTGTTAGCTCACTAAATTTGATGGTTTTCTCCCTGCTGGGTGAAATGATTTTGAAGAAACAGGAAAGGGGGATATCTCTATTCTTATAAGTGCATAAGATGATGGTTAATTTTTCAATATGGTTATGGTTTGTGTTATGACAATGCTATGATAAACATTTATAGAAGCTTATTCTCTAGGTGTCTTTAAGAATAAAAAGCCCTTTCTCCATGTAACAATTTTTCTTTATCTATGCCCTGTTTCTTAGGGAAGAATGATACTTCAATTAGACAAGGAATAACTAAAATTATTTCATTTACTTTAATTAATGTGAATACCTGCTGGAGCAATTAAAATAAGTTTCTGGCTCTCAGGACAAACACTTATTTAGGATAATATGTTGTAAGTAAGTATGATTCTAAAATACTCAAATATTACAATGAGGCACCTATACAGAGACTAAATCCCAGTTTTCAGCACTCTGGTGTGGAATAATGAAACAATAATCATACTTTTCCTTCCCTGTCTCAGCTGTCATACTTTTTGAGCTAGCTGAACATTTTTACTTCACAAATATGTTACTTTCTTATTGGGAGATAAAGTGCTTGACAGGAAGACAGTGTATTTTATTCTAGTCTAAATTTATTTCAAATATGTGTGCTTTTGAAGAGAGAGATTAGATAGCAATGCCAAGGCAGTGTTCATAGTTGACACAGACCAAACTCGTTAAAGCAAACCTGAAACAGTCTTCTCCCAGACTGTTTTACAGGCAAGATTCTTCTTTAGCTTTCACTAGGTTTATATGTTGTAGCCATACCTTTAAAACGGTGTTGAAGGCAACTATATACTATTAGAGTCTGTCCCTATGTTTTTATTGTGTAGAACTTTCTAATCATTTAATATCTAACGTAATTTCGTTGACCCAGATAAGCCAGGAATCTGCTCTTTGTTACTTACTATGCTTTTATTGAAAGACAGGTACCAAAATGGAAGATAGTTGAAATTCATCTTATGTCCTTTTGACTTCTGCTTCCACTTTTACCCATGTTTCTATGCTGGAAGAAGGATGATGCATGCAAAGGTCGTGACACAATACATACTTATTGTGAAGCAGAGAAGCAGTTAAGGTTTCTTTACTTTAGACACAGCACAGTAGCCTCATGTCATTATGGCAGCATGGCCCAACAGCTCCCTCAGTTGCTCCTCAACAGGTCTTATGTTCCAGATCCTTCACCAGCATTGTTGTTTTCTCTGGACATGCTCCACTACCTCAAAGTCTTTCACGCAGTGAAGGATCCAAAAGTGAACACAGGATTCGAAGTGAAGCCTCCTCCCCTGGGTAGGAGTCAGGATGGTACCAGAGAGGGTACCCAGTGTCAGACATAGCACTAGGAAGGCCAGGTTCAGATACAGGGTCAGGAGCAGCAGTGCAGAAGTCCAGACCCAGGCACAACTATAATGCAGATGGACCCGAAATCTGGTAAGTCCATAGCCTATCTCCTGCATGCACTCACAGACATGGATGAAATGGGGCTCCTGGGCCTTTGGATATGGGCTTCCCAGGAAAGGCTACTCAGTAGCATTAAAGCCCATTAGTGCCTTTGGGACCTAAATATAAGTTGCCTTGCAGAGGCAATGAAGTAAAAGCATTCACAGAGCTTGCCTTGGTCTGTCAACTGGGTTTATCCATTATGTTCAGCTTTTCTTACCAGCAAGCTAAAACATCTCCTCATTCAGCACTTTTGCCTCTGCATTTGGAGGAGTCTTATTCTCCTAATGCTTTCAACAAAAGGCTTAAGAGCAGGAGAATGACCCCTGAAAGTAAAGTATTTTGTTACTGTGCAGGACTGTAGGTATCCCCATTTCCATCTAGTTTAGAGAATTTTTATCAAGGCATGAAAAACCATGAAACTGGAAGTAGTGTTTGGGAGTTGTGTTTTCAGAATTTTTTTTAATGTCAATGTATTTTTTCTCTTTTTGCGTTTTCTATTTCATAATACTCCTGAGTTTTGCTACATGATTTTTGAATGTGTTCTACACAGAAACTACTACAGTCATCTAAACATACATCAGCCATTAGTAAGTGTGAGTCCAGATCTGCTGTATCTCCCAGAACTGCCCGGGAGGTCTCTTTGCATGCTGAGTTACACAGTTCTTCCTCTTTCTTCCTTTTGTGCCACTGTAACACTAGCAGGAGGTGATAACAAGAGTCTCTTCCTTTATTGCAAAACCAAAATTTTTTTGTATCCAAATAAATAGGATATATGTTCTTCTGATGTGCTTCTTTTTTTTTCTAGTTTACTGTTCTAAGAAGGTTGTGGCAGAGAAAGGATAACTTTTGGGTGTACTTTCTTCCTCTGAATATCTACCATTCCTTTTTTATGACATAGCTTGTGGTGACTTTTTTCTCAGCATATTTAATATTTTAATTCTCTTTTCTTGTTAAAACTTCATGATTACTTTTTTTCTGAAAATGCATAAATGATTTTTTTTTTTTAAATAGGAAAAATTATATATGAAGTGATGATTGTAGGTAATATCGGCCAATATTTGATTCAAAAAATCTCTATCTCTTATTAAATTGAACCTGGTCATCTGTATTAACTGCAGATGATCTCTTTCACTTAGAAAGTATATATTTTTCAAGAAAGATTTTTCAGTTTGTTTATGGGGATATACAAAGAGCCAGGATAATTAATGCCATTAAACCCTATAGCCTATGGTGTGACACAGTATCTGAAGCATGCAAACACTTGCCTTGGGAGTCATGTGCTGCATTCCCAACTATGGCAGGATTGCTGGGTGAATTTCAACTGTATTGCATTTACATGGTAAGATTTTGGTCCTAGGGAAGCTGCAGGGATTATTCTGAGAAGAGGCCAGTGGCTGCCCCCATGTCAGTTCCAGCCAGCTACAAAATCAACCTGCCACTGGCCAAGTGCTGGTGGTGTCTCTGTGACAGCATATTTGAGGAAGGGTAAAAAACAATGGGTAGCAGCTGTGAGAGAAGGGAATGAGAAGAATGTGAGAGAAAAAGCCCTGCAGACACCAAGGTCAGTGAAGAAGGAGGAGGAGAAAATGCTCCATGCACTGGAGCAGAGTTGCCTCTACAGCCTTTGGAAAAGACCACAGCAACACAGGTTGGCCACTTGCTTTGAGGCCTATGCTGGAGCAGAATAATTCACACTGAAGTCTGTGGAGAACCTCCACAGCAGATGGAGATGCCCTGAGGGAAGCTGCAGCCCATGGAGAGCCCATGAAGGAGCAGAATTTTAGCAAGAGCTGTGGCCCTTGGAGAGGAGCCCATGCAGGAGTAGATTTTCTGGCAGGAACTGTGGCCTGTAGGAGATCCATGCCATGGCAGACTGTTCCTGAGGGACAGTACCATATAGAAAGGACCTAATTTGGAGCAGTTCTTTAAGAACTGCAGCCTATGTGAAGGGCCCATTTTGAAGAAGTTTATTCCTAATCTTACACTTTACTCATTTTCTCATTCATAATATCTCCGTGAAAAACTAATACCCAGTGCCAGAAAGGACCTTGAATCAAATTTCACAGCCTATACTACCTAAACTGCCCTTTCTAATAAACTTAAAGCATGTTTCTGTCTTACCAAGCTGTTTGCCAATTTGTCAGTTTTCCAGTTTGCCAATTGGTTTATTTGTCAGGTTTTGTTTCTCAATTTGTTCGTTTGTCAATTTGTTAATTGCTTGCCACTTTCACAGTACTTACCCAGTTGAATTCATGTCTTCATTCTAGTGATTGCAGCGGAAAAAAGCACAGATACTCAGTTCAACCCAACACCTAAGTGTTCTGTTTAGAAGGGCATGATATTGACACGTAGTATTTTTAAAATCTTATGTTGTATGAATTTGTAAATATTTTTAACAATATAATTTAGTTTTTACTCTAAATGAAGTTACCCAAATACACCACACAAGCAATTATTAAATCTATGTCTTCCATAATCTGCATTTCACAACAGAATATGGTTTGGACCGTCCATTGTATGCCTCCACAGAAACTGAACTGAATCTATGTTAAAAAAGAAAAAAATCAAAAAATCTAGAAACAAAACAACACACTTCAGACACACTTATGACTGTAGTTATAAGACAGAACACTGTGTTGCCAGGAAATTTAGCTTTCAATGAAAGGCCCACTTTGATGTTTAGGAGTGGTAACAACAGCATAAATATTCAAAACAGAACAAGAAAGCTCAGTGGAGAGGCAGAATCATTCCCTGAACATACCTGTCGAGTACTACAGATTCCAAAGTACTGTTTTCTTCTTTTTAGGAATCAACATTCACATCTCCCAACTCTTAAAAATGTGCTCTTCAGTTGCTCTGTTATTGTGGCATTATCAAGTTAGTCTGCTGAAGGCAGTTTCTTTGCAGAAAACAATTTAAGATTTATTGGACTTGAAAAAGTGAGTTTTACTCCATAGTACACTAGTTATAGCCCTTGCTGTAGAAAAAAAAGAGATCACGGGCTGTGATCTGTGCTCCAAGTCCTTGTTGTTCTTAAAAAAAAGTAAAATCCAATAATGTTTAAGTACTGTTGTGACACGTGCTTTTAGTTTTTCTTGTTATTACTCTTTCCTTCATGTAGTGTCAGTTTGTCTGAACACAGCTGTTACTCAAACTGTCTTGGCAGAAAAACTGTTTTTCATCTTATCTCAACATGACGGTCAATTTGATGACTTAAGACATTCAAACTGAAAATCAAGATGGTTAAGTTTATCGTACTTTAATTTGCGCCTTCTGATGTCACAGCATGTAGCATAGACATGACTGGGAACGTTAGTCTTTGAGGAGACAATCAATCATAGCTTGAAATTCCCCTAGATGCCTGTTTATAAGATCAAAACACCAATAAAAAAAGGGAAATAAGTAACTGTATGAGGGAGAACTTGATTTAATTTACTAATTATTTATGAATGATTCAAGGTTTATTAGTTACATGAAGATTTATCATGAAGTAAAAATTTCTGGAAAAATTAATTTTGTACACTGTAAGTAGAATGACTATGACATTCTTTGAATGCTCAGTCTGAGAGAAACTGCAGAACATGGCTAACCACCTTATATTTTGTCCCAATTAATATATATTATATATAATTGTATATACTATATTGTGTGAGAACAAGAAATTCATTCTTTATTGTGAATACACCACATTATACCTTAATTTATTGGTTTTTGTTTCCTGTCCAATAAGACATATCCTTTTTGAATTTGTACAAAGGAGATTTTCTTAGTTCTGGACCAATTTTTCCAGAGAAAAATGGTCTAGTACCCTTCTCATAACTGTAAAAACTTGGTACTGTATTATTTTTGTAGATGATTGATTTTCCACTCCAGAAAGTATTTGGCATATTTAGAGAAGTACAGTCATACATATTGAGCCATCAGATTACTTGTATCATCTGTTTATATTTAATTTATTGCCTCTGCTCCATTCCCTGATGTTTATTGTACGTGCGATTTACTATTTCTCTTTTTAACCTCATGTTTTCAATTTAATTTCCAATAATCATAAATGAGGAAAACACAACAATGTTAGGAAGAAGTGAAATGAAACCTGGTAAAAGAGACAATTTATTCAGACATTTAATTATCTTATTTTATGAAAGTGTGGACAAACTGTCCAACCCGTCAGTTGGTGGTCAAATAGAAATAATGCAGTTCCTCAGAAAAGACATCACAAAGTGGACCGGTGAGGTGAGAATAACAATTCTCATAATCTCCTTTAGTTCTAAGTTCCCTTGGTGTATTGTTCAAAAAGTAACACATTTATATGAGTGTCTGTCCTGTGGTCATATCTATCAGGGTCTTGGTGGTGGTTGCTGGAGTGTGTGACCCGTGTGGAATGAACCAGGAACTGCTCTGAAACTGATCTAAACAACTCGTCTTCTGCCAAATACAATGCCAGCCCAAGGAGAATCTAGTGCTGCTACTCAAACATATTTAAGAGTGCCACGCATCGCCTCCCCAAATGAGCTGTGTAGGATTGAGTGTAATCTGTGGCCAAAGCAAAGCCAGCTGAGTTTAGGAAATTAGCAATTTAATGCTTTTTTTGCATTAGACTAAAAACAAAACAATAAATGAATGAGCATTTAATATCAGCATGAATTTTGGAAAAATATTATTTAATAGGATATAGGTTAACAGTTTAGTCATATAGATTTTCTTACAGTATTTTGCAAAGAAAGTCATAATTTTATCCACCTATCAGAAAGGAAAGTTGAGGCTAAATGATGATCAGTGATTTCCTAAACATCAGTTAACCGGTAGCTGGTAACAGAATATAAATCCATTTTGTTACCACTTATCAGCTCATGAATGTAGCCACTGATTTCAGGTATCATTATATGAGCAAATATAATCAATTTGTGTCCACAGCTCCCTGCATATCCGATATGGTCTTGGAAAATAGACTACAGAGGAAGGAGAAGGATAAGGATTTTTTTTTTTAACTGAGAAATTGAGTCTAAATTTATAACATTGATAAAGTTCAAGTACGGTTGAAACTGGCAAGTGTTGTGTCTTAAAAGAAAAGGTTTTATAAAGTATGTTAAAATCAAGAGGGAGTCTAAGGAAAATATTGGACTGATACCACGTGGTATCAGTTGCTACTGGTTGTAGCACCAAACCTGTGTCCGGATGACAGTCATATGGTTTATTAGTTACATGAAGGTAGTTTAGGTAGTTCTGCAAGGAGCAGGGAGTTGGTCTCAATGATTCTTGTGGGTCCATTCCAACATGAGATATTCTATGATTCTACGAGTCTATGACAATGTGGCTTTCCATTTGTGGACACTAAAATTCTAAGGGACCAGTTGTATGTTCAAAAGTCTGTACGGCCTGATGGTGTTTCATACCAAAGTACTTGAAGAGTTAGCAATGCTACAGCAGGAACACTCTTTACCTACTAAAAGTCTTGGGATCTGGGAAAGTCCCTGCTGACTGGAAGCTTGCCAACATTCTTCCAGTATAGATTGGGAGAGTAGTGGCTGGAGAACAGCCCAGGAGAAAGGGTTCTGGGAGTGGTGGTTGGCAGCAGCTCAGTAGGACCCAGCAGTGTACCCTGGCAGCCAGGAGGGCAAATCCCATCCTGGGTGCATCAAACACAGCATCACCAGCTGGTCAAAAGAGTTGATTACCCCACTCTATTCAGTGCTGGTGCAGCATCACCTTGAGCACAGTGTGAAGTTCTGGGCCGCACAATTTAAGAAGGACATGAAGGTACTTGAATATATCCAGAGGCAGATAACAAAGCTGGCAACGGGGCTGGAAGGCCTGTCCCATGAGGAGCAGCTGAGGACTCTGGATTAAACTAGTTTGGAGAAAAGAATTCTGAAGGGCAACCTTGTTGCTCACCATAGCTGCTGAGAAGTGGAAGTAGAGAGAGAAGTACTAATTTCTCGTCTCTGGGAACCAGTGATAGGATGCTTGGGAAGAGTTCAAAGATGCACCAGGGGGATTTTAGGCTGGATATTAGGAAGTATTTCTTTACCAAGAGAGTGATTGAACAGCCAAATAGCCTTCCTAGAATATGGTAAATACCCCATTCCTGTCAGTGTTTAAGAGTCATTTGGACAATGCCCTTAATAATATACTTTAACTTTTGGTCAGGCAGTTGGACCAGATGATTGCTGTAAGCCCTTCCAACTGGAACTATTGTGTTCTATTCTATTGCATTCCATTCCGTTTAATTCCATTCTTAATTAATAAATCAAGCCATGGAAAAATTTTGACTAGATTAGAGGTGCTCACTGTAAAGTTAATGCAGTGCTGTTGTAGGTATGTCTTGTGATGTATCATCTAATTACCTCTGTTCTCCTTAGGACTCCTGTCTCCACACTATGGCGGTGTCTTTCCCTGATCTGTTGAATAATTCGCATTCTCCTCAATGTCCACTGCCTGGTCTCCTCCCACTGGCTCTCTTCCTTATTTTCTACATAAAACAAAAAGCCTGGTCTGGAGAAGGAATTCTTTATTTCCCCAGAAGTGTTTTTAAAACATTATCAGAGAATGTGTTACCATTTCATAAATATTAATAAATTCAATTTCACATATAGGCAATGTCGCCATTTTAGAGAGAGAGAACTGTGACACCAAAGGACTAAGATTTAGAAATCTCGGGTCTGAATACCTATGACCTTATTTTTCATATTATTTGCATTAATGGATCTTCATATATTCACAGCATAACAAATCAACTTTAATTATATATCTGAATAGTCAATATTGCTGTTACTGAGGGGCAATATGTTCTGACTATTATGAACATGAACATGCACCTTTAGAAAGTATTGTAGAAGTAATTTATCAAATACAGTGAAAATCAGTAACAGAGGTATAGACAGAATATTCAGCTTCTGCAAATATAACATCAACCTTCATGTACTTCAGCTTTTGCAATAAACAAAGCATGACACTGTATAGGCAACAGTCTCCGCAACAGTCTCCCCAGTCCTGTTGCAAATCTCCTCATCTATTGAGCAACTGCTCTTGCCTCCCTTCACCCTTTGTCTACATGCTCATCCATTCCCTGTAGACTATTTGATCTCAGCCTCTCAAAACTCTTTGTTTTTAACCACACCTCCTGTCTTCTGCTTTTTCCTTCTCTGCTTCATGTCTTGACCACAACAATACTACTAGGAATTTTTTATTCATATTCTAATTTACTGACCAATTCTCAAACCAAATTTACTGTGACTTGAGCCAGTGAGATGTACAAAAATTGGGATTTAAAGGGGATTTAAGTGCCTGATTCAAATTCTGAAAGCTTCAGTCTAAAACCTGGAGAAAGCTAAAATGCAAAGGGACTTTTTTATTTTATTTTCCTGTTTTTCTGGGACATATCTTGTGCTATAGGTGGTCATAAAAGTGTTATATGGCAACAAGCAGGGAAGTTGTTGGCATTTTTCTTGTACTGAGGAGTGCTAAATAATGTTACTTTATGCTGGCACTAACACATTAATGGAAACAAAATTTCAAGGGAATTTTCTGTACTTGATGAAAGCCATATGTACATACATATGTACACAAATGAGCACACACAATTGCAGTTTGAAATATCCTTTCAAGTCAAGACGTTACCAAACATTGCCAGTATGCCCATGACCAAAGCACAGTAAGATGACTGATTAATGTATATATGCATGTCAGGCAAATTATGTAGGCAATTAGCAAATTGAGCAATGTGTAACAATGCAATTATATAAGAAGGAAATTAGTCAAATTCTGATTTTGGAACCTGGACAGTTATTACATCTCTTGGCTAAAGTTTGACTGGTAATAAGAAATTTTACTCCATTCTGCTAATTGCCATACTGTTTGAAGTTAGGAAAACTGAGTGACAATTCTTGCAAAATATGAGGTTGTAGCTGAAATGAAGGATTTATATTGATGGGAGGGGTAGACCTTGTTAGAAAAATAACCTAAAAACCTTTCATTCTAAAATCAATAAAAATATAACTGTCAATGTCTTGACAGTATAATGGAGCTTGAGCTTAGGACTATTTGGAAGCCAGAAGAAAAACTCTCCTCTACCAATATCCCCAAGGACTTAATGTAACATCTCTTACCACAGTGTAGGCTCCAGCTCTTGACATTCTGAGAATGGGCTTCAGGTTGTTCAGAGATCTGTTTCCTTTACTGTCCTTCATCTATTATGTTGCATTTTCAGGATATTAAATAAATTAAAACCAATGTACAGGCAACGCTATTACCTATATTCTCCATCAGTGATGAAAAAACTTTTTCACCTCATTCTGGTTTATTCTTCCAAGATCAGTTGGGAAATTAAATGAAGAGGATGTTTTAACCTACTCTGCTCCTGAACCTGTCTGACCCTCCCTCAAGGTTTTAAGTTCATGATTACTTAAGGACTAGTATTGAAATATCCTTTATGGTCTGTGTGTTTATAATTTAGAAAATGTGTCTGGTTTCAAAGGGGTAATTGATGACATATGAAACTGGCCTTAGCATCTGTGACTTTTACACTTCTTAGTTAATACCTAAATAGCAAATTAGACAAGGACTTCTGTGCTTGTAGGGCCAAGTGCAATACTTGGCTGTTCATATTTCAGCTTTAGGCTTTTTTTGAAGAAGGTAGCACATATTTCTTGTTCATTTGGTTATTCTACAGACTTTGAGATATTTTTTTAGGCCTTCATAAAATTATGAGCCAGAAATTACTTGTCAGAAATAATTTTATAAGAATAACCTTTTATTTTAATAAAAAGTAAATAATAAATTTTTTAAAAATATCTAAAAGAGAAGAGAAATACAATCAGTCAATTTAGCAAAGATTTCAGGGTGGGCTTGAAGTCTGATGCTTCACACATATCACAGTAGAATTTATGGTAACAAATTAGCACTGGACAAATATTGCTAGGAGAACAGTGGTTTATTAATGTATTGTCAGGAGAGAACTGTTATGGTTTAACCCCAGCCAACAAGTGTGTACCATTCATCACTCACTCCTCCAACCTACCCAGCATGGGGGAGAATCAGGAAGAAAAGGTAAACCTCATGGGTTGAGATAAGAGCAATTCAATAAGCTAAATAAAATATTATCATAATAATAAAAATAGCAGTAATAATAAAAGGATGCTGATACTACTACTACTACTAGTAGTAGTAGTAGTAGTAGTAAGGAGATAAAGATAGTAACAGAACCGAAAAGAAATAAGTGATGCACAATAAAGTTACTCACCACCTCCTGACGGATAACCAGCCCGTCAGGCTATATCCCCGAATACCACTGGTCCCTTCTGTACAGCTCCCCAGTTTATATACTGGACATGACATTCTATGATATGGAATATCCTTTTGTTCATTTTGGGGCAGGTCTCTAGGACACATCCCTCACAGTTTTTTGTTCACCTGCTTGCTGACAGAGCATGAAACACTGAAGAAGTCCTTGACTTAGGATCAGCACTGCTTAGCAAATACCAAAATATTGGTGCATTATCAACATTATTCTCATGCTAAATCCAAACTACAGCACTATACCAGACATTAAGAAGAAAATGAGCTCTGTCCCAGTCCAACCAGGACAAAAATGATAGTACTCACTGAGATACATTTCATCCTTCTTTTTGTGTCAGGTTTCATGGAATTTTTTCCTTGAAATATGGCATTAACAATGCAGTCAAGATCAGTTAAACTTATAACGAAGAAAATGTATACCTACAAATGCAATTGCAGGACACCCATGTTGATAATGCTATGTGTAAACTCATTTTTGCAAGTGATGTCAAATACTCATCTGATATTGAGCCCATAACATGCATTTAAAGGAAAAGTGATGGGGAGAAGAGCCCCAGCCCTGAAATACTACAGTTATTTTCCATTTAGAAATCACAATGCTATAAGGAAAGTAAAGTAAGACAGCAAACACTTCTTGATTAGAAATAAAATGGATAGTGCCATGTAATGAAAGCTAAGACTTATTTTACTTAGGCTAGTGCCAGCTGGTTAAATGCAGGGTGTCTTTTTAATAGATTACTCACTGCCTTTAGCTAATTTGAATTATGTTAAGACAATCAGCTCTTTACTGGGACATATAAGCAATAAAGTCAACAAGAGTTCCACAGTGGCAGCTATTTACACTGACTTGAGAAGCTTGCTCTAGAAATAGGCAGCTCTTTGAAAGCTTGGTGTTTTTGTGTATCCACAGTCTGGCTTTTATAAAAAATATTGTTTGTCTGACATGCTACATCTGAAATATATCTTATATCAACTCCAAATTTGCATATTTAAATGAATGTTTTCACTGTAAATTTCAGCATTGTATACAATTTTTTACACAAATTTTTTTTAAAAATTCCTTTCAGATGAAATATTTGTTTCATGGAAACTGTATTTTATGAAGTATCTCTCAGTGCTCTTACGTAAACAGGAGACTGGCTTTGCCTTTTTTTCCCCTACAAAAAGCAGTTTATCACCAGATTACTGCACTGCTGAGTTAAAGCCAGGAGTGGCATTCCCCTCTCTACTCTTCCCTCATGAGACTGCGTCTGCATCCACCTGCTATATCCAGGTATGGGGTTCTTAGCACAAGAAAGGCATGGACCTGTTTGATTGAGTCCAGAGGAGGCCACAAAAATGATCAGAGGATTGGAGCAACACTCCTGTGAAGACAAACTTGAGAGAATTAGAGTTGTCTGGCTTGGAGAAAAAAAGGCACAGGGGAGATCTCATTGTGGCCTTCCAGCACTTAAAGATGGCTTATAAAAAAGAGGAATAGAGATTTTTTGCCCAGGTAGATAGGGAGAGGATAAGCAGGAACAATTTTAAATTAAAAGAGGAGAGATTTAGATTAGATATTAGGAAAAAGACTGTTGTCTGCTGGTGGTGGTGGTGGTGGTGTCTAAGGGTTGTGAGGCACTGGAACAGGTTGCTCAGAGAAGGTGTGGATGCCCCATCCCTGGAACTGTTCAAGGTCAAGTTGGGTGGGGCCCTGAGCAACCTGGTTTATTGGAGGATGTTTCTGCACATGGCAACAGGGTTAGAAGTACCTGATATTTAAGATCCCTTTCAACCCAAATCTTTCTGTGATTCTATGACCCATACCACACAGTAAAACAGCCCAGGATTCCACGGGAAGTCTGCCATATTCAATCCTGTTCTGCTTGCTAATTCTGCCAAAAAAACCCAAAACCCCACAAGATGAGACAAAAGACGTTATCAGAAAGAGATTTTCATTTTAATATAAGCAATCTCTAAACAGCATGTGACAATAGATCCTATCACTGTCACTGTACTCTCAGGGCTTTCAGGTAAAGTAAAATAATAATCAATATTTAGAGGCCAAACCCTCAAAACAGATGTTTCCCTGGCTTTATAATGTGATAGCATTAGTAGTTCTAACTAATCTAACTAATAACATAGCCTTTTTCTTGACTTGCTTTATTCACTGAAACTTTTGTGAATAATGTTCAGTACTTCAGAAGATAATTTTGTCAACAAATGTAATGGCAACTGAATTTTGTTACTTAAGGTCTTTTCAGCACTGTTGAACTGTATCTATAATCCAAAATAAATACAAATTCTATTTTGAATTAGAATGCAGAGTAATTCATTTTAATTATTTTAAGAATGTAGTCAGAAGCTAAATGAAAACAATGGAACAAAAGAAATGATCCATAGCAGTAGTAAAAGAAAAACCAAAACAAAAGCTTGTTTAGTTATGCATGAAGAATGGAGATGGATTGTGGGCGAAGGCTTCAGTGGACTAGAAGAAGAAAAAAGTTGAAAAATTGTGGAATAGGCAAATGGCATTAACAGGTACAGTAACTTGTAATCCATAGATATCAAAGCAGGAGTAAAAGCAGATATTTATTTAATGAAGACTCCTGTGAAATGCAAAATTACTTGCATTGCAACTAAAATTGTCCTAGGTTACAATATAGATGTATTCTATTACCACCAGCTGTGGGCCATTAGCTGTTATCTGCTGCTATCACCCACCCCTGNATATAAGCAAATAATATATATATATGTATAATATATATATAACCTATAAGCAAAAAATCAAACATTGGAACCTTTAAACAAAATTTGATTGTACCTCAGGAGTTTAGAGCAGCTCCTTCAACCACAACAGTAGTTGCTGCTGCTGTGTTACTAACATTGGAAAGAAAAGCAGGTTTTCATGAGCAGTGGGATCTTTTGAGTGTCCCAAGTCTCTTTGAGAAAGGCAACTAAACTCATAACCTTAATTCAGAACTTATGAAGTAATTTCTCATTGGATTAAAAATATAATAATTGCAATATCCTCAAAAGTGGCACATTGTGGCACACATACTTGGCATAATACAATGCTCTGAAGACATGCCTTTCTATAATTTCTGTGCATGACACTGCAGTACACTGTGTACTTGTGAATTTACCATAGAAATTCTAAATTTCACTCAAAATCATAGTATTGTGGGATAATTAAGGTTAGAAGGGACTTAGGAGGTCTTTAGATCAATGTTCTGCTCAAAGCAGGGTCAGCTGTAAGATCAGATCAGGCTGCTCAGGGCTTTATCCAGTTAGATCTTGAAAACCTCCAGCTATGGAGACTGATGGCACAATCTCACTGGGCAACCTGTTCTACTGCTTGGAGTTACAGAAGCGTGGCAGATGTGAGAGCCAGCCCATAGGCTGACCTCTAATATTAGTTATAATGCACCACTGTATGTGCACAACTGTGAAAAAATGTTTGGTATATTATAGACCTACTTCTCACTGTATTTCCATAAAAGGAAAAGGAAAAAAAGGAGGAGCTGAGTGGAGAAAAAAAAAATACTGAAGTTATTCTGTGTAACATAGATCTTATCTTACAGAGCAGAAAAGCATAATTCATCAAAGTTCTACTCCATGTTTTGTGTTTGGATTTTTTTAATGGGTTTCACCTGGGGCAAGTCAGGGAAAAGAATGGTAATTGGGCAGCTTGAATTCAGAGGACATTTTACATCAGTTATATCACATGAAAAGCAAAAAACAAAAAATTGGAAATTTGCTATGTAAGTGGTATATTCCTCTTTCAGGGTATTTTAAAGCAACTTTATTTAGATTCATATTTTTTGCTTTACTGTTTATAAGCTTACAAATTATAATTTACACAATACAAATGGTCAAGCTGGGGAATCAATTTCTGAATTTTATTTTGACCCTCAAAACCTAAGTGATATTAAAACAATGATAATCTTATGGTTTGCATTTCATATATTATAATATCAAAATAATATAATTTACAGTGGTCATACCATGTCAGATGATTTAAANGAAAACATGCCTTTCTATAATTGGTGTGCATGACACTGCAGTACACTGTGTACTTGTGAATTTACCATAGAAATTCTAAATTTCACTCAAAATCATAGTATTGTGGGATAATTAAGGTTAGAAGGGACTTAGGAGGTCTTTAGATCAATGTTCTGCTCAAAGCAGGGTCAGCTGTAAGATCAGATCAGGCTGCTCAGGGCTTTATCCAGTTAGATCTTGAAAACCTCCAGCTATGGAGACCGATGGCACAATCTCACTGGGCAACCTGTTCTACTGCTTGGAGTTACAGAAGCGTGGCAGATGTGAGAGCCAGCCCATAGGCTGACCTCTAATATTAGTTATAATGCACCACTGTATGTGCACAACTGTGAAAAAATGTTTGGTATATTATAGACCTACTTCTCACTGTATTTCCATAAAAGGAAAAGGAAAAAAAGGAGGAGCTGAGTGGAGAAAAAAAAAATACTGAAGTTATTCTGTGTAACATAGATCTTATCTTACAGAGCAGAAAAGCATAATTCATCAAAGTTCTACTCCATGTTTTGTGTTTGGATTTTTTTAATGGGTTTCACCTGGGGCAAGTCAGGGAAAAGAATGGTAATTGGGCAGCTTGAATTCAGAGGACATTTTACATCAGTTATATCACATGAAAAGCAAAAAACAAAAAATTGGAAATTTGCTATGTAAGTGGTATATTCCTCTTTCAGGGTATTTTAAAGCAACTTTATTTAGATTCATATTTTTTGCTTTACTGTTTATAAGCTTACAAATTATAATTTACACAATACAAATGGTCAAGCTGGGGAATCAATTTCTGAATTTTATTTTGACCCTCAAAACCTAAGTGATATTAAAACAATGATAATCTTATGGTTTGCATTTCATATATTATAATATCAAAATAATATAATTTACAGTGGTCATACCATGTCAGATGATTTAAAGACTCAGTTTTGAATATATTGAATGAGAGAAGCTATATACCTTCTCAAAAAAGGACTGTGAATAAGGCGAACTTATTTTTACTATATTACTTCTCTGTCTAGAGGGAATTCTATATGTGCAATATATATTTTTGGAAACTGTGCTTTTTGCTAAATTTATGGGCAAGAGGGAGCACTACTAACTGTATGTTCAGATTTATTGTCTTCAGAGCTTACACCACCCTGAGCAAGGAAAATATATGGTTTCTATGCATTAGCAATGCAATGCATGTAGTAAAAATATTTCAGTATAAACTAGTAAATGAAGTTTGCTGACTTGTAAACAATATGCTGTTGCACTTTCTTCTTTTTTTCTTCTTTTCAAGACGCTGTGATTAATGCTCTCTTTGTATCGGTAAATGGTTGCCTATCATGCACTAGTATTAGTTGCTGTTATCAGCTGTATAAGGTTACCAGGATTTTGTCATATTTTTTTTCCTTCAAAATAATACAAGTAAAATGAGTGTGAGGCCACTTAATATGTAGCATTATATGCATAAATATGTAGCATTATGTGCACTTACAGAAATATGCAGTAATATGAACAAAAAAAATCTCATTCAAATATCATCTAAGCATAAACACAGTTTGGCCTTTTTGAAGAGGTCAGGTATACCACGTGTTTTGCACAGATGATCATGCAGGTTATGACTGTGATGTCCTCAGTAGCAGCATCTAGGTCCTATCTAGACTTTGAAGTCTGAGTGAACAAATTGGCTGATGCCTCTCTTAGGCTTCAGGGCTACTCTGATGAACACCAGTTGCATGCAGACTGTGCAAGTTATAGAAGAATGTCATTTATATTCTCACATTATAGGTCGGTTTCAAAGGCAATAAACTCAAATTTGACTTGGCACCAAGTTATATTATAGAATTTCCATCTGGATTCTTACATTGCTGGATTCTGGAGGAAATGTTAATTATATACAAATAAGTATTGATTTTTTTTTTTTTTTAATAAGTATTACTCTATTAGCTGGATATTTGAGCTGCGTTCTCTGTGCTATCCTGACACTGGTCCTTGAGCCAATAATGTCTTTAGATCTAAGCATCCTTTGAGATCTAGTTTTTGGCTTTTTAATCACTTCAAGGATTAGTTGTTCTTTATTTTTCTTACCTAAAAGGAAATATATTTTACATAGTGATTGATGAGAGATAAAGTTTATTCATGGAGATTACATAGTAAACAAGAAGGATTTGTTTGTGTTTTCCTAATATGCACTTGCAAGTAAAAAGGTGTATGCATTATTTTCAACAAGAGTGTGAAACATCTGTTCCAAAGTAATGAGAATTTGAAAGATGATTCTGTTTTTAATTTCTATTTAAGTGATTCACATTCAGAAGAGCTTAGAATAAGCACCAGCTCTCAGACAAACTAATTTATTAACAAAGTGGGCTGAAAAACTAGCACTATTGTCCTCTTGAAGATTACACTAAATTATATTAATTTAATTAAAGCAGAAAATCATGTTTATTGATTAATTTATTCTGTCACCAGTCAGGAAGATTGAGTAGCTTCTTTAGTTCACAGGCTGAAAGCAATGTGAGATTATGTGCTGAATTAAGAGAGTAAACAAGGTAAATTGCTAATACATGAATTATGCCTGCTTCTTGATATAGGTAGAGCTAAGTGTAAGGCAGATTCTGCACTCTCCCTAGAGGTTTCATTAGAAAGGCAGATAAATAAATACAGAAAATGCATTTCTTTATATTTATCACAAACACTGTTATTCTTCAAGCTGTCCTCATAAGTTGCAGAACTTATTCTTCCTCAAAAACCTTGGATGTGATTTCTATTTCATCACATATTTTAGTAGGTTTTGAACATTAATAAATATAACAGAGATCTTTAAAGGAATCAAAAGAGGTCAGACCAATAATGGCCAAAAGTTGGCAAAAAGTGCACACAAAGCAAATAGAAATACACATTTCTTTAGATGTTGTAATAATAACTAAAAATTATTAAAAAAAAAAAAAAAGGAAAAGGAAAGACAAAGGGAAGACCAGGATACTGGGATTTGCAAGAGAGTAGAAGAGGATGAACTCTGATGATATCAAACACAGAAAGCTGAAATATAATTTGTGATCATAGATCAGGGTACTTTAACCACTTTTTCTAGGGCCTTGTTAAATTGTATTTTAACTCTTAATAAAGACACATATCCTTAAGTAAATCAGTCTGTGCCTAATGGAATATTCTCCATTAATAACCTCGGTGGGGTTAGTGGACTGAGTATCTCATTTCTACTTCCCCTATATGTGTCCTCAGGTTGCCTAATTTTATGGACCAGAGTTCATGGTGCAGCATGTGAAAATTATTTTTCCTCATTCAACAAATTATGAAAAAATTTGAGAAGGCAAACAATGCTCAAAGGCAAAGTCTCCAGAAAAGAGGCTGAAAATTAAGATTATGGACCTACTTCCTCTTCTCAGATTCTGACAGAAGTAACAACAACCCTTTCTTTCTTTAAATGTCTCTTCCCTAAGGAGAAGGGCTACAGCCTTTGTCTATCAAGGTATAAGGGCATAAACTAAAGTGACTCCTGAGGTTACCCAGTGTATTAAATTCACCTCACAATCACCGATTCAGACTTTATCCCTGCCATATAGTCAGATGGCCTTCATGCACATGAGTACTGGTATGAGATATCTAACTAAAAAAGTAATATATAGTTCTACAAAAGCTTATCACATTTCCAGAAAAGAGTGAGAGATTCCAATGTACAAATTATTTCTGATTCACAGTTCTGAAAATTGTATTAGATCCTACAGTTTTGCATGGTTAACAAAAAACATATAAAATTTTTAGTATTTTATCAACTTGCTGCAATATTTTAAATAGCATAGAATAGCACAGAATACAGTTTTCTCAGTACAGTTTGGTTTTCCATTTTTTGCCCACTTTTGCCTCATCTGCTTGACTTTATCAGTCTAAGAATAATGACACTGTTAACTCAATTGAAATTGTTTGAAGTGAAAAACTGCTCATCATTAATCTCATAGTGACAGTCCTTATTGTAATTAAACTCCAAAGATATGTAATTCCTTGTTAAGAAAGATTTTTTTTTTTTTTTACTGTTCAACTCACAATCCAAATTCATCTATTTTCATACACTTTGCCATTTCATGGTAGTAAGCTGTCCCTTATTTTATCTGAGAGCTTTAAGTGTGTTGATTTTTGATGTCAATTATGCAACTGTGAAATTAAATCAGAAATGAAAAAGCCTTGTAGATCAGGAAACGAAAAATACTGATTTATTATATTTGTGACCAAGTAATGCCATGCATAAGTAATAAGGTTTTCATTACTGAGATTTTAAAGGTATGCTCTTACAGTCATCATGTCATGCATATATAGGTCACTTTTGACACTTTGATATTCTATTGCTGAAAAGGAAAAGGTGCTTCTGTATAGCAGAGAACTTCTGAAAGAAAATGTAAGAAATAGATAATGATGGCTCGTTTCTTTAAGCCATCTGCAATGCAACCCATGAGCAAAAGATCTCCATGTTAAATAAAACAAGAGGTTAGGTTATGGTATTCCTGAACACCAAGAGAAAATTAGGAAGTGCAATATTCTGGCTTTTAAATTTACTAGAATCCGTAGTGTTTTAATTCAAAATTAGCTTGTTTGTTTTTAAAAAATGATTAGTGTATTGCCATCCTTTTTTTCCTCCCTAGTGTAGGTAGGAAATGTCAAAAAATGGCTCTTCACATTAATGTTTCTTTATTTTTCCTTGCCAGATTCTTTTAGCTTTGTGGAAACAATATGAACAGAAAGGTCATCAGCCCAGAAGAACAAGATGCATGTAACCATTCTTTCTGACAAAGACAAACTGACCTTTTATGTTTCACATATAGGTCATTAAATGTCAGGGCACTGAGGGCAACAATGGCCCTCAACAGCCCTATCCAGCTTCCCTGGGGCTCACACACCCCTGTTCCATGGCCTAGGGCCCTGTTTCAGCCCAGCCTAGAGCTGTCAGTCTGTCTTTGTGATGCTGTAGGGGTCTGGCTCTCCAGCCCCACCACAGCAGGGCCAGCCAACAGCCTGTCATCATCATTCCCACAGAAGCGCCTGGATGCCCCAGCTGCCTTCCTGGTCTGCCCTGCTCCCTGTCCAAGGGCCCTGGAATGAGGCCTGACTGGTGAGGCTCATAGGGATCCTCTTATGTGTCTTGGTACCTGGCTGCCAGAGCTTATGGCACTGCCCAATCCATGTGTGTCATCACTAACCTTGGGAGGGGTTTTATTCCTCCTTTCTCCACAGGGGGAAAGTTCTCAAAGCAAAGATTTCAAACCATTCATCTACAACAGTGTGCTTACCCCCAGTTATTTTCATTTCATGGAATAACAGAACAAAATCACTCTATGAGGAGGAACTCTGTATAGTGGTTTGTCACCTCAAAACAGACCTCTATAAAGCAATATTGTCAAGTCTTCAGGAGATCTGAGTACCGCACAAGAACTAACATCAGGTACACTTCAAGGTGCTTTGCAAGACAGGTCAGACTCAACATCCCGTTTTTTACAGACTAGAGTGTGGATGTGTTATTGAGACTCCACTGCACTTAATTCAAATCTCATGTTCTGTTGGCCTGTATGTTACAACCACTCAGATTCTTGTACACATCAGCAGAGTAGGCAGAAGCATGATAAATGTGTTTGTAAAAGGGTAAACCTTCTTAAGTGGCACTTCAATCAACTTTGACTTTGTAGGGAAACAGGATAACAGCCCTGCAAAACTCATGCTAGAACAGGAAGATGCCTGTAATGACTTTATTGGACTTCCAGTAAATCAGACTTGTTCTCTTTCCAGATATATTCTAGTTCATGCCTGCCTTTCTCAAGTAGATAATTTCTCTTATATTCCAAACTAGTGCACCTCAGTTTTGAACTTTGTTTCCAACATTTTTACTTCTTGCTAATAGCAAAGTTATGGATTTAAAGTACACTACAGTCAGCAGTGGTTTTTCCATTGGCAAATTATTCCATTGCACTATCCTTTTGCTCTGAACATACCACAAGCCTATAAATAGACCAGCATTAATGGAAGCAAAAACTTTTAAAATATTTCGTACCACTCTGATCTCAATGCGTGAAACATCCTAGCTGGAGAGAATTAAAATGGCATATATAAGCATGGTTCATTTAGGGCTGAGACGAGATAATCCCACTCTTTGTAAATAAGAAGTGGAGGTAAACAATGAGGAAAACCAATAACTGCTCAGGTGTAAATAAATTAATTAATATATGTATATACACTTAGATATACCGATATATATATATTGGCTATTAATATATGGAGATTGCAAATTCTATTCAGATGAGATCCTGAAACAGTTTTTCAGTGGAAAAAAATGTGATAAACATGTTCATGGAACTACTTTTTAAATCAACTCAAAAAGGGAGTACAACATGGTAGAAGATTTGTAATTTTCTTTCCATGGTTAGTAATTCCAAGTGGGACTAATGTTGGTACTGCACTAGGAACTTCATAGATTTTGGATGATCCCCAGAAGATACAAGACATGAACAAAGTTTTTGAGGGCAATAATTTCTTATAGATTCTGCTGATACATGAATAATCACTCCATTTTTACTTCCAATAAATTCAAATTAATTAAAATGCTTGAATTACATACAAAATTCAAGCGATTGTTTAACGGCTGCTATGGACCAAGCCTGCATTCTTCAAACTGGATCAGAAAAATAGTAAGTCTCTGAGAATCTAGAGACGAGACACACTGAAACTCTCAAACTGGTCTGCAGAACACGGTTATCATGTCTTCACAAATACCACTTCCCCTGTGCAATTATTATTTTGGCTCTTCTTCGACCTGGATTTCCTAACTCTCATTGTGCTTATGTGCTAAATGATGACAAGAATGGGTGTGTATTGTGGGACCAGATAGCAATCAAAGCCTCTGCAAAAGAGAAATTAAAACTTCTCAGAGGGGAATAGCTGCAGACAGGTCAAAGCTGTCACGTTCTCTGCGCCATGTGTCTGGCCTGGGTATGTTAATGTGGAATCCCTGGCTGCAAAGTCCAGTGCTAATGTATTGACTATGAATTGTCTGAGCTGAGGAAAGAGGCTTAGAAGTCCATCTCATTTAAGTTTAAATGTGTATAATGTCTGATCTAGTCACAGGTTGGCTAGCTTTGCAATCAATAGAAAGAATATTTAGTTCCCAGTTGAACTCGCCACTGTTATTAGCATGATAAAACCTGTGTGCTAATCTCCATTGATTATAGTGACTAGTCGAATACCAATTCAATTAATTTTAAGCATTCTGAACTGGCCCTGAGCAGTGTCTAGTGCTCTCTGTTGACTACATAACAAACTTCTGCTCCTAATGTAGGTGCTCTGATTTGCGTCAAAGTAGCTGAAGTAGCCACACAGTGATCAGAAAATAGCAACACGTAAAAAAATGAGTAAATGACAGTTTCTTGGGCATGAATCTCAATGGAGTAATGGACTGTGGAGTGCCAAGAAAGGAAATTACCTTGGAGGGACTCCTACAAAACAAACTTTAACTTTACTGGTTTTTAGAATCAATAGAGGGCATCATGTTCTTCTGAAGAACATTTGAGAGAAGGATGCAAATGAATATTTCTCTTGATTGTCTAGTTTCATCCTCAGGAAGTTATTTGTTCTTAGGTCTGAGACTATAAACCAATATTAAGTAAATAAAAACAAAGAAAAATACTGCCTTCCACTGGACTGTTCAGTCTATGTGCTCTGAGAATGTTTATGCATCCTGGTGGTTTTCTTTGCTATGGAGTTACAACTACTCAATTATTTTAAGTGATAATATATATATATATATATACACACACACACACACATATTTGTTTATTTATTTGTTTATATGTTATACCCATAGGTTTTAAATTGTAATCTCATTTTTTTTTTCTCAGAGCTCTTGCTATTGATGGAAGCAACATTTTACCCAGGATAGTTTCTGTTTCAGGGAAATAAAGCTTAATGGAATTTAAGCAAATTTATTCCTTATGTGAAGAGCTGTGCCCCTGCTTTTCATTTCTTTCATTCTCTTTATCATATAGTTGACCTTTCCAGGTTAACCCAGTCTATTGGCTTGGGTTGGAATAGGTGTTGAGCTGGAATAGTTGCATATGAACTTTTCCTCATACTAGGTAGTATGGTGCTATGTTTGGGGGTTTATCCTGAAAACAGTATTGATAACACAGGGATATTTTTATTATTGCTGAGCAGTTCTTACACAGAGTCAAGGCCTTCTCTGCTCCTCTCACCACCCCACCAGCAAGAAGGCTGGGAGTGCACAAGGAGCTGGGAGGAGACACAGGCGGTATAGCTGACTCCACCCGACCCAAGGGATATTCCAGACCGTATGGCATCGTGTTCAGCCTATAGAGCTGGGGGAAAAATAAGGAAGAGGGGGAGGTTCAGAGTGATGGCATTTATCTTCTCCAGTGACCACTAGGTGTGATGAAGCTCTGCTTTCTTGGGGATGGCTGAACATCTGCCTACCCATGGGGAGAGGTGAATAAATTCCTTGTTTTGCTTTTCTTGTGCACAGATTTTGCCTTCCTTATTAAACCCATGATTTTTTTTACTTTTATTTTTCCAATTCTCTCCCCCATCCCTCTATGGGGAAGTGACTGAGTGGCTGCATGTGGCTTAGCTGCCAGATGGGGTTAAACCATGATACTAAGTCTATTCAGTTATTGATAATTTTATTTCAATTTACTTTCTTTCTTGCCTATTACCTTGTGATCTGATTATTAATCAGAAAATTAAGGTTCTTGAGCCTTGTCATAGCAACTTCTGTACTGGGTTTAGGCTAACAATGTAATCAAAAAGTTATATGTAAAACTATGCCATAGATGATTATATTCATCCACACTCCCTTTCTGCGATGAAGAGCCTGGACACCAGTTAGGGGTGTTTGGCATGACAAGGAAGAGGCCAGAAGCCAATGGCATATAATAATCACTTTGTATATCCCTAAGATGTGCTGTTTAACAGCTAGTGTTTAACAACTAACTATTCTTTTACTTGGGCTCTGGCAGAAAGCCAGCCAGTTTTTATGCCTGTGTGTTCATTAACAAGTATATATACATGTGAAAAACATGCAGAACATATTTATTTTGGACCTTCAGCCTGAAAAAAGGTTGATCTCTAGAATGGAATACATCAGAACAAGAATATCAGGGCAGGTTTTCACAGTATACCTCAGAACAAGAATATCAGGGCAGGTTTTCACAGTATCTCAAAATATGTTGTACAAGAGAGTAAGTGTCACACTATACAACCCATACTGTAAGATCCTAATTAAAAAGTAATATTCTCTTCTGGGTCATTTCTTTCTCATTTGTACATTTTCTAAGAGAGTCAGTGTGTGTATTGTTTCATTGTCAGCATTGCCACAAGCTGTGGTATGCCAACACCCTGCAGCTCCCCATTTAATTGATTGTGTAATAACAGTAGGCCATTTCTGCCACTCTTGGTATCATAGAAAAAGTCAAAGTCAAACACTCACTTTCTAACTTTTGAGTCAGAAGTGTGAAGTAAGCATTATTTTAGAACAGCAAAAACTACTGAAAAGTTTAATCCCTACAGAGGTGGGTTTATGCGGCTCCATAGAAAATCAAAGCAACCTTTTTAAAAGCAGACATCACTTTCTTTCACAAGGTGTTCCAGTTCCACTTACTGAATGCACATCTGTTTTGACTGGAGCCATCAATGTACTTCCACTTGCTTTAATGTCTCTTGATATGAAAATTAACTTCCCAATGTTCTGAGTTCTGAACTCTGAAGGTGCATGAACCTTGTTTCTGACCTAATGAGTTTTTCACTCATACCAATTCTTCCCAGTTCCTCAGAGATATTCCTAGTTTCTGTCCACTATGAGACACTGGGATACAGTAAGCTTTAGTTCTTTGGTAAAGTTTATCAACAGCTTTTCTTATCAATGAACTCTTTACACTTATTCATTGCAAACAAGCTACAAAATAAACTAATGGGATCCTAAAATCAGAAGTGCTATTCTGCTCTTCACCCTGTGAGTCTTGAAAATGGTCTTAGCCAAGCCCTTTGAATTTGGTTTGAATGACATGTTTTTAGAAGAATGTCCTCCTTTCCTTAAGGAAACTCCTCTTTCAATTTTTTTGTCACCTACTACTCTGCACCTGGTTCTACTAAGGGGTCAAAAAACTACAGTTGAATTAATAACTTCATATAAATTCACGTTAGAGTCTCAGCAGAACCTAACACGCTGCTGCCAAAGTCTTAGAATAAAATGTTTCTATTTTGTTCGTTCTTCTTTCCTGTTTTTTCTCCTTCCTTCTTGTCTCCTTCCTTCCCATGCAATCATGAATGAAGTGAGTGGACTGAGAGGCAGTGTCTAGCCCACTGTCATGGTTTAAGTCCAGTTGACAACTAAACCCGGTACGGCCACTCATTCGCCCCCCTGCAGTGGGATGGAGGAGAATTGGAAGAGTAAAGTGAGAAAATTAATGGGTTGAGACAGATAGAGTTTAATAATATTAAGGAAAAAAAAGGTAAGGAAAAAACCCCACAACTAAGAGGGAAGAAAGTAAAAATTTGGAAAAACAAGTGATGCAAGAGAAAACAATTATTCCCCACCTGATCAATTCTCCATCACTCCCAGAAAAACAACATCCCTGGCTTACATCCAGCCATCCCAGGTTTATTGAGGTTTATTGCTGAGGAGAATGTCATAGGTATGGAATATCCCTTGGACCACGTGGGTCAGCTGACCCTGTTGTGTCCTCTCCCAACCTCTTGTGCACCCCCAACCTCCTTGCTGGTGGGATCAAGTGAGAAGCAGAACATTCCCTGACACTGTGTGAGGACTGCTCAGCAAAAATGAAAACAGAAGTGGGTTATCAACACTATTACTGGATTTTCAGCACAAATCCAAAACATAGCCCCACATGAGTTAGTATGAAAAAATTTAACTATCCAAGCCAAAACCAGTATATCCAGCAAGAATCAAGCAGTGTATCACCTTTTGCCTGCCTATTGGACTAAAGTGAAAAAAATGAATCTTTTATATGGCAATATGGTCAACACGAAAAATTATCATAATCATTTAATTTTGGAAAGAAATGCCATCAAGTACTATGATACTTGGACACTTTTGATGTATGCATTTTTAAATTGTGTCTTTCATCAACAATAATCAAAATATTTGGGTAGGAGTGTAATTATTTGAGCTATTTTATAATTGAGAAATTAAAAGATGGAGTCACTAAATGAATTAAGTGAAGCAGTACTTGCATCTTGGGCTGCATGTAAATTTTCTGGAAGGAAGGAAGGAAGGAAGGAAAGAAGGAAGGAAGGAAGGAAAGAAGGAAGGAAAGAAAGAAAGAAAGAAAGAAAGAAAGAAAGAAAGAAAGAAAGAGAAAGAAAGATGCCCTATTTGGTCACAGAGGGAGTTACTCTTCAGTTTAAAATGTTTTCTGTGCAGTAAAACTTGCTCGTGTTCAATTGAAGCAAGAAAGGTGAATTTGAAGATGATGTTCTGGAGAAAGGTTTAGAATACAAGTTATCTCAGGTTTCATGAGTGAATGGTCATAATTTTTTGTTTAATATTCAAAGGTGAGAGCTAACAGCTTACCCTTCTATACCCTGGTAACAGGTTTTAGAAAAGAATGCAGACATGATTATACTTCATCATAGCTCTTTTGATAATGTGCATTTGATACGCTGTGAGAGTACTTAGCAGATCTGAACCTTGCCATGGCTGTGTCACAGATTCAGCAGGTCGCAGGCAGAAGATAGGTACTTGACCAAAGGCAATTCAGGTCATGAGCAGATCTACACTCTAAAGCCTCAGTGAAAATTGGGGGTAGGCTAAACAAGGATTTGCCTACTGTAACTGAGTTATACTGGGACGGATGGCTTCTGAGAAGAAATTAACAAGGCTGCATTTTTACAGTAAATCACCTTTTTCCTTATTTCAGTAACCCAGACTTCAGAATGTACAGACCTCAATTACTGCTAGAAAATTTCAATTCAATCAAAATATATTAAAACGTTGATGGTCGGAAGCTCTACTTATTTTGGTACATGAAAAATAGCATTTTGCTCATGGTCTACATAATGTCTAGTCCAGTTTAAAAGGCAACTTATACTTTTTAAAACCTTGTAAATAAAGTCTCCCTTTATTTAAATATGCCAATGTAAGTCTCTTCAGTAGTACTATTTGTTATTATCATATAACAGCTTATTTTCATTGTAAAACTATACATAATTTGGCTTTCACACAGTTCTTTTCATTTTAAACAGATAAATTTTAGTAATTTATTCCCAATAGCCAAGGTGTTTCACAAATCTTCTGTTGAAGTCAAAAAAGTATCTTCTGATATTTTTTAATGCACATTTGGCCACTTGACAGTTTTAATCATCTCCCACATTTTTGAGTGCCTCAGATTAATACAGAAGATATTATATTTTGTAACTTGTATTCTTGGTCCTGACTGTTCTAATAGTGGCTATCAACAATGTTAACACTTTTGATTATTTAGAACCTACATCCTCAACTGTTTGTTTAATTCCTTGACTGATCTAAGCCCTTTTATATTATTGTGAAATAGAATATTAGAAACTAGAATCTACCCCATGAAAGCCTAGCATGGTATTGTAAACAGATAATTTTATTGCAATACAAAAAGTGCATAAAACTGTTTACTCAAATGACACATACAATTTTTTTTTTAGTATTAAAATTACAGGTTTTTTTCTTTGTGAAATTTTATAAACAGAAATTCTCAAGCTGTCTGCCTGCACCTATAGAGATAATTTCACTTAAATCAGGGAGAATTATGTGTTATGAATCAACACAGAGCTGTGACTTGAAGCTCTAAGTGGAACTTAAAATATACCTTAAAATATGAGCCTTCCTAACTAAATATATCCAAACAGCATTTTCTTTTGCACTCTGACAAATAGCCTGACCTGAGAACAAAAGAATTTTATTTTATTCATCATAGTTGACATTTTCTCTTCTGTTTTACATCCATGTAGGGGAAAATATAAGATATATAAAAAGCTCTGACAAGATCTTAAAGGAGACTGAGATAGACTTACCTCAAAAAACAGCATTCAAGCACTGAGGAGAGTCACTTCTTTTAGAGTGTTAGGCCCAGGCTCAGTTACCTTCTGCAGCTCAAAGTAAATAGTTTAAACCCAGAACTCCTGATTTTCCCTGACCACAGAGTGAATCGCAATTTGTCAGAATTCACTTAGAAATTCTACCCTGGACCTGAAAAAAAAATTCTTCATTATGAAACTTTTATTAAAAATATATAGATGTCTGCGAAAAGCTTTGGTTTCAGCAAGACAATATTTTCTTATAATAAATGTTTTGTCAAAATTATTTTCACCAGATTTTCCTTAAAGTGACAAGATGACAACTTTCTGATATTTAAAAGATAGCTAGTATTTTGCTCCTCATTTGGCATCAGAATTACCTTAGAAAAATATACATAATTCTGCAGCATTTGGAAAGTATCACAGTTTCCGAGAATGACATTTTAGTTTATGGGAAATCTCATAAAGAATGTTATCTAAGTTTAAAAGTAGCTCAGAGAGAAGCTAAGCTGGATGGACTACAATTAAACTAAAAGAAATGGGTGCATTGACAGGCCCAGTTCTTGCCATATTTCACCTGTAATGGCTTTGCAATCAGGTGAAAAGTCTAATGATTTAAAAGCCATCTCTTAAAATTATATTGGAACTAAAAGTGACAAGACAAAAAGCAAAGAATACTGTATAGAAAAGCTTCGTCCATCACCACAGTTAATCATAAAGCAGGAGAAATAACCTCTGAGGACATAATTAAAATACCCTGTGTAAAAAAAAATTCCTTTATTTTCAATTTTTATTATTTTTTAATTTAAGAACATGCAGATCAGTCAAAATCTGCACAGTTTTCATCCTCAGGATTTCTCAAAATAGTATTTTAAAATTTATAAGGATTTTACTCAATCTTTTCTTGAAGCTGATTCTTCCTATGACTTAAATGCTTAAAATATTATCCAGATCTAACATAAAGCACAGAGATCTTTGTGTGAGACAGGGCATTTCGATTATAGTAGGTGATTTTGGGGGTGCACAGGGGAGCAGTACAGTACACTTTTAAGCAACACAGATAATTGAAAGTGTCTGTCATACGAGATATCAACACTTAGCATGTTTGAAAGAGAGCCTTAGACATAGAGGCATTCACATCAGACTTAAAGTGTCATTTTAGTTTCATGTGGGGTCCAGATAATAAACAAAGACATTGTTAAGGTCCTTCCTGTCTGACAAAGGTGGTTCACATAGCTGATGAGATTTAAAAATTCATTGTGGAATGAGCATCAGAGAAGTCCCTAATGATGAAGGTTGGCAACTTGTCAAGAAATTTTTCTGATTGCCTTAATTCATTATGACACAGAAATGTGTTTGGGTTTTGTTTTTATTGTCCTGCTACCCTCAGTGCAATAGAAGTGAATTAAAATATTCATTAGAGGTCTTGTAAATAAGTATGTTGTCTCTTCATTTTAAGCTAACTTATTTTTAAAAAATTGTATACCTTTTGTTCAGCCCAGCACCTAAAATTGTATTAACAGATTATGTGGCTCACCCTATTCCAAACACAAAGCAGCTCTATTCAACTGGAGATAATATTGCATGATATTGTCGTGATGGAGGAAATGAAGCTCCATAGGGGAGCAGAAAAGCAATGTCTCAAAGAGACACACAAAATCAATATCCCCAGCCATTCATTAGTGTGCCCAACAGGAGAAAGAACCAAGATGCCTTTCTAGGGTGCCAATGAACCAGTTCTAATAAGCTGAACATGTGGCAAATTACCACTTATCAGTCTTGTGTATCAAATGAATACAGCATCCAGTTTTGGGGTCTTCAGCACAGGAAAGACATGAACCAAATAGAGACGGTCCAGAAGAGGGCCACAAAAATGACCAGAGGGCTGGAGCATCTCTCCCATGAGAAAGGTTTAAGGGATTTAGGGCTGTTCAGCCTGGAGAAGAGAAGGATCTGGGGAGACCTTAATGAGACCTTTCAGTACTTGAAGGGGGCTTATAAGAAACATTTTAGGAAGACCTGTTGCAATAAGATAAGGTCTAAAGATTTTAAACTTAAGGAGGGTAGATTTAGACTAGATTTAAGGCAGATTTTTTTTACAATGAGGGAGTCGAAACACTGGAACGGATTTCCCAGGGTGGCAGACGACCCAGCCTTGAAAGTATTCAAGGTCAGGTGTGGCAGGCCTTTGGGCAACCTAATCTAGTTGAAGATGGCCCTCCTTATTCTAGGAGGGTTGGACTAGATGACCTTTAAATGTCCCTTGCAGACCAAACTATTATATGATTCTATGAAATGTGTTTATGGCAAGTTAACATGCACAGCTGAGCCATTCTGTCTTCCTACCTACAATGCTGGATATTCCACAGGTTTGAATATTATATGCTTTTCTATAATGAAGAAAGATAGTGCTGTTATCTTTCCCTCTGGGCAAGTTGCACAAAGGGTAGTCTTCCCCAGCTTCCTGCATCTATCCAGCCAGCTGCAACCAGAACTTGCAGCAGATCCACGGGTAATTGACTCTGACACCCCTTTTTGCTGCCATGCCAGGTGTCCACCCCTCAGCTGCATCAAATCCTGCTCTGAAAACCCAAGACTTCACAAAAGTGAAGGCAGAGATGGGGTAACCCCATCAGAGCTGGCACCAGTGGTGCAGTGCCACAGGTGCGGCAGAGGAAAGCATGTCCTCACCACAGAGGCTCCAGTGTTAGGTATGGGTTCTGTGCAAACAGCAAGTGTAGTTTATATGCACAAGTATGTAATACTGCTTGAATTGGATTTCAATAATCCCAAACACAGTGAAGAAGCATCTGGTATCTCATTTTGCAACTTGTAGATTTTAAAGGTTAAAAAATAAAGCTGTAGAGGAGAAGGCAAACAAGTTTTGGACAAGTAAAAATATTTTTTTATGGAATATATTATTTCCAGTAGCCTAATGAAGTGTTTGCTTTAATAAAAGAGGAAAAAATAGTCTGGGTAGGATGAAGAAGAATGTGAGCCTAAAGAAAGAAAGTGTTCAATGAAGTGAATAACAGTGCATTAATTATAATATTTGTTTGATCTTGTCAGAAAACATTGTTATGAACACTAATGTAAAAATTTCATTTGTTTGCTTGTTTAATGAAACCTGTCCTAGACATAACTATTCAGAAATTTGTCATGAAAGCTGCATACTTACACTGGATATTATTCAATTTTCAGACAAAGCATGGAAGTTAAGACCTAGTAAATAAAGTTTTCAGATATCTTTTCAATGACCTGTCTTTTCCATAATTAAGAACATTACACAGTCATTGTTAAAATTATATGAACCGTCCTGGGATCTGGCAAGAAAAGATTGGTCTCCTCTCAAGGTGAGTACCCACATAAATAGCTACAGAATCAGTTTCACTTTTATACTTTCTCCTTCTGCTTTGTAAATCTTGATTTATTACATGTACAGCGACATTGTTTCAACAAGGGGATTGTAAGTGCCCCATTATAGAGCCATTGATTGATGCAGATTTGCCCACGGCAGAGATGAGAACTAAACTGAGCTCCCATACATCCTGAACAAATGTTGTAATGACTAGGAGGCCTCGAGGATGTGGTGCGACACCTGTCCTGTTGCCACCACTTCATTCTCCTCTAAACACAGTACTTGGTTAAAAGGAAGGATTATAGTAGCAGCTGACAGGAGGGGGTTACCCAAGTGGATAGAAAAGCACTTAGAGTCAGAATAAGAGGACAGCTCTTACCCTTGTACTCAACTTTTTAAAGTGGATATCTCCAGATTATTTCTTAAGCTTCACCATTTGCTGGGTCAGGTAGTGTGCTGAGGTACCCAGTCCTCATCATGCTGTCTGAAAGCACAAATATTACTCAGTGTCTGATAAGAGACAAATACCTTGAAAACAGGCAAGAATAAGTAACTATAATTTTAAAAATATAAATTTATTTATTTATTTTTATTTAGCATTATTCAATTAATTTTTAAAGAGCAGTTGAAGGTGGTAAAGACCTTAGGAATTAGTGTAGTCCTACCTCCTTGCTCAAAGCAGGCTCAGTTACACCAGACTGTCCAGGACGTTAACCAGACAGATTTTGTATATTCCCAAGGATGGAGACTGCACAAAGTCACTGCACAACTTGTTCCAGTGTATGAGCACCCTCAAAGTAAAATATTTCTTCTTATAATTAAGTGGAATTTCCTCTGTTTCAATTTGTACCTATTGTCTCTTTTCCTTTCATTGGATAAGAAGAGTCTGTCTTGCCCCATCAGGACCCATTACTAAGACATGCACATACACACACACAAGCACACACACCTCCCCTTCTCTTTTTGAAGATAAACAATCTCAGCTCTCTCAGCCTGCCCTTCTACAACAGGGCTCTGATTCCTTAACCGCTCTCTCGGCTCTTTGCTGTACTAGAGAGATGGACATGCCTTTCCTGTGCTCTCCTGTACAACTTCTTGTGAGAGTTCAGTACAGGACAAAGCACTCCAGATGTGTCTCACCAGAGCTAACTAGAGGAGGAGGACCACCTTCCTCGACCTGCTGAAAACATTCTGCCTAATGAAGCCCAGGAGGCTGCTGGCTTTCTTTGCTGCAGGAGCATGTTGCTGACTTCTGGTCACCTTCATGTCCACCAGGACTCTCAGGTCATTTTCTGCAAAGCTACTTTCCACATCATGGGCCCCAGTCCATAGTCCCTTAACCCCATAGGAGTTAATCCTCTGCAGGAGCAGGACTTTGCATTTCCCAATTTTTAATTTCAGGAGCTTAGTGCTCTGTGAATGCCAAACATTTTATCAGAAGCCATGCTTCAGCATTGACAAAATTTTAGCAGGATGGAAGTGACAGTTTTAGAATCAAATATGTCCATTGCCTTATGAACAAATGCCCTTCTCTATTTTAGCATTTCCTGCCATCTCACCACCTCGTTCTCCCTTCCACTGCCGCCCATAAAAATCCCACCCAAAGTAAAAAATCCCAAACTACAAATTATTTTACCAGCAAGATCCCTAGTAAATTGCTCCTATTTGTAATTTACTGTTGTCCATTCCAAATTCTAGTACCCTTTATTTTCCTACCCTAGATCTAAAATCCTATTTTAGGTGATAGAAACAGATTGTGTTTGATGATGAACTGAGCATTTCAGCTGACCAGAAAAGACATTGGCAATTTCAACCCTTGTCTGCTCCTCAGAAATATCATTCAAGAGACAACTTGTCTGCTTCTCAATATAAGTCCACCAGGTTCACAGGGTGCAGTTTGTACACTGAAGTTTAGAGTAAACCAATAGTTTCTAGTTTCCACTCAGGAAGGCAATGATTTTTTGAGGGATTTCTTGGTTGCAGAAAGTTAGCTAATTTCTGAAAGACAAGGCACTGATAACCAGAAACACCATTTCATCCTGCTCTAAAGAACAAATAGTTGAAATGAGAGAATGCAAAGGAACTACATTCTCTCTAAGTTTTATCAGCATTAGATGAAAATTCCAGCTTTTAAATCTGCAGCTTTGCCCAATTTGTCATGATTTATTTTCCTGAGAAAATTTCCTACTATTCACTGATCAAACATATTGCTGCATGGTGAATTTAACAATTCAAGTACCATGTGAACTCACTGCCTTATCGTAGAGATGAGTTCTTAAAAACACATTTTTTTAAATATTTGTGTGTTACCTCACCTTCAAACAGAACACTTGCAATATTTTATCAAAATTCTCTAGGTATGTACAGAAAAAAACCACTAACAATTCATGATTCCAGCAGCAACTAAGGCAACAAGAGACATTTAAACCATTGTCAAAGAGCTTCTCAGAAATATATTGGCTTCATTATCAACAGAATTCAGCTCTCAAACATATCCCTGTACTCCAACCCCAGACAATACCACCTCTTTCTTCTCCTATAGCAAGGTTTGTGAAGAAAGGGCAAGATTTCCAGAAAAAGGCAAGGAAACATAGCCTCATATGCCCTTACCTCTCTGGTGTGTGTGTTAAAATGTCCAAGGGAATAAGGGTTTACATAGCAAACCCATAGGTGGCTTCAGAGCACACGCCCTGAAAAATGGGATCACGCAATTGCCAGATCTGCAGTGATGCTTTTTTTCTCTTGAATGGGTGCTTGCTGATTGTATATACAGACAAGTATATGATAGTTTGATTTCTCTCTCTTACAGAATACAGTGCAGGGAAGCTAATAGATACAGGACAGAAAAGAAATACAGGACTGACATAAAAAAAATTAGATCCTTGTGACTGTTCACTTCTTAACACGTGTAAATGTCAAGGGTGTAAGTTATCAAATTGTGGTGTGTCATTGAAGAAAAAAAGTAGAGGGAAATTAGAGGAAAAAGACAAAATGGAATAAATTCCCAAGCAAGTAATGCATTATTTCCTCACTTTAAATATGTTGTAAAAGGATTGTGTGTGTTATTTGTCATGCAATCAAAAGCAGATTTTTCTGGACACTTTGGAACAGGCTCTGAATTCAGTGTCCCTTTTGCTTGATTGCACAAAATTAAACTAGATCTAATTCATAACAGATCTGATTAATAATTTATGTCGTTTCCAAGATTGAAATTTGCTCATAGTCATGATTTCGTATCTGTCTCATTTTCTATCTATTTGCTGTAATGAAAGCAATTTAACATATTTGGATTTATTTCAGGTTTGTTTGCAGTTTCATGTTCTGATTTCCTTCCTTATTTTTTTTAAATAACTCACCTTCCTAAATTATCCATGTATGCAAGTTAGTTATTTTTGTTCTTGCTGTCAAATCCAGCATATTACATCACTGTAGCTCACGTAATGACTCACTTCTGAATGATTTGGTAATTTGCTAAATTCCAGACACTTTTATAATATCATTTAAGATACACCCCAATTTTTTCTTCTGAACTAGTGAAGGTTGCTAAGTGACAGGAATGTACTTATCTGCCACATCAGTTGTAGGCATTTTGATGCAAAGCAACAATTTTACATACCCACATCATAAAAAATAAACATTTTATTAGTACATGCTATAAAGAGATGCAGTTTATTTTAACCCAGCTTTAGATGTGATGTTTGGACTTCTTGCATGACAACAGTAAAGTGGGTTTTTTTCAATCTCTATATTTTTAGGATCTAAGTGAGAAGACAGTAATTTTACAAAAAGTTCATTTAATCTCTTGGTCATCTACAACTAGTATTTCTTTTAAAAAATGGCAGACATTTTGAAAGGATATAATATTGGTGTCATTTTTTAATAAAAACTGCAGACTTGTCTTTGACACAAAGTGGAATTAAAATGCACTTTTTTCTCCTTCATTGCTTTTCTGCATTTTAGTGTAAAGACTACAAATAAAATTCAGTCAGGATGATAATGTGGATGTTGTGACAACACATCAGTTATACAGATAGGTATAAAAATGTTTTGTTTTGGCGACATAGTCTCACTGTCACTTTCTTGCTTTTTTGAAATTCTTGGCTTTGCACATAATTGGACAGGTTAACACAGCTGTCAGTGAACAACTTCATAGATTTTGTTTTACAGGGTGAGGATCTCCCATAACTTATGAAAGCTTTCACGTTAAATCAAAAGCACATACAGCTTTTCAAATCTTATCTGTATCACACAATATCTATAATATCACTGGCAGATAATTAAAGTTAGGAAAAAAACCCCAAACCCAGATAAACTAATAATGGCTGGAAAAAAATAAAGACCACTACTAACTGGTACTCTGAATCTGTTAAAGAAAGAAGATCAGTGAAAAGGCACAGTTTATGAGTAACGAGGTTGTAGTTTTCCATTTGTAAAAATCAACAAAAGCACTCATCACTGAGAACACATAGACAACACAATGCAATAAAGTAACATGACTTATATTTGGTCAACAGCTTCCCTCTAAATATAATTTGACTACGCATTAACAGAATTACTGTTACTGACCATAGAAAAGCCTATTTCATGTATATGTATCAAAATATCTCTCTACAAATTTTAAAGTACTCAGAAAATAAAGACTTTTACTGAACTAGTGGATAAGAGCAAAGCTTCTTATCCCACAGTTTCAGATGTATTCAGTTCACTGCTCTTTAGCCTCAAATATGATTTCTGTTATTGAAGGACTGAACTTTCTAAATTATAGTTTCACAATAATGTAAGCATGCAACAACACACTGTCTCTCTTTCTTCCTTCACAAACACAGTATTTTTCTGCTTCATGTAAATCAATAGCAAAAGCTTCCCTGCTAAATAGATGGTCAATATTCTGGGAACTAAACAGGTATTTAAAAAAAAATCATTGAGGCATGTGTCTAGTTAAAACATTTTTTTCCAAAGATAGCCTAAGATTAGTAAATACAAAGATATTAAATCTTCTAATAAAATCCAACTAAAACTCTTATTTTTCTTCAACCATGAATCTGTATCCCCTGACTGGTCTCCATCTCAAGGAAGATGGAGAAAATTGAAGTTTTCTTGCATTTCTTTTTTTTTTTTTTTTTTTTTTAATTTGCCATGGTTATTTAAGAGGTGCTATGGATTTTTATGAGGGATATACAGAGTTGTTTAACTGATTTGTTGAAAATATAAATGGTTAAATAAAGTTTAGTACTAAGCTCTACTGCTCTTCCTTTGAAAATTCTTTTGAGCTAAAACAAAAATCTTATATTACACAGCTCTATGTAATTCATGTTTTTAACATTGCAAAAAAAGTTTTAAATGCTGCTATTGTTTTACATCTATTTTGCTAATATTTATCTCAAAATTAACAAATCTAATCAATAATGTCCAGCCAGATATTCTGTTCTTTCCTTGAAATAAACAGTTAGAATCAACTGATTAATTTTATTTTATCCCAAGCAGAAACTCGGTTGTCGGCTCGAATGTTATTGATTGTTAATTCCTCTGAAGTACACTGAATCAGTGCAATGCCATGTAATTTACCCACTATTTATTTAAACCTTCTATTTTCAAAGTAAATAAGCAAATTTGAAAAGCACAGAAGATCTCTCTGTAAAGACCTGAAGAACATTATCTACTTTTTACCATGTACATGCTTGATGCTAAATAAATGCTAAGATTTATCCTCTGTAGGTTATCCTCTCACCTGTAATAGAGGTCAACATCACTACGCAGGCTTCACAGGTCTGACATGCTAGCAGAAAGCAGTGATGCATATACACATCATGCACAAACTCTGGCACTTAGATGCAGCCTACAACAGGCTTCAAACTATGCCTTTTCTAGTCAATAGATACATTTGACTTATCATTTCAGCTGGAGCAATGGCACAACCTATCTTAGTAGAGAGCTTAAATATTATTTCCTTGTAAATATTAACTCTTCCAACAGCAATGGCAGAATGAGAGATCTGTGTCTTTGACTGTATGGGGACAAATCTGATTTCCGAAAAGGGTATTTCACTTTGATATACAGCCATTAACTTGGGTTTCTATTTTCTTTTCAGCTTACAGACATCTGTCCATGACTTTAATCACTGTTTCTTACATTTCTGTACACACAAGTCTGAATACTGGGAATTTCTTGGGAGATTAGGGAGGCGATAAAAACGGGCCTCAAACATTCTCCTTGAAAACCAATGTGAGAGGAACATACCAAGAAAGGGGCAAGTAAAATAAATTGAGGTCACATTCGTCCACTTTTCCCTTGAGTAAGACTTTACATTGTGAATAGTGTCACTATAGGGGGAAATACTTTTCAATACAAGACCACACAGGACAGCCAGGCTGTTACTGGAGATCAACATGCACCCACAACAAATCAGCAGTGACCTAAAATTACATTTTAAGAGTGGTTTTTAAGTCTTGTCTTTGATAATCAAATTAGAATGTAATGTTTGAAAATCTTAATTTAAAATTTCTTTGTAAAACTATTACAGGTAGTTGTATAGAAACACCAAGGCCCCAGCTCTGTGGTTCCTGTATTCAGTGAGTTGTGCCTTACTTTGTGAGTAACTGAGTAGTTTTCCAACATGGGAATTAACCTGGTCTCACGTGAAGAATGTCAGTTCTCAGAATTATCAAAGCAAGCCTTCAGCTCCTGCATCAACCTTCAAGCTCTATTTAGGTGAACAGTAATCATGATTCCCACTCCTAAGACTGGAAGCTGGATGTATTTCCAAGGGAAATTCTCTTGTCTAACCACAACTTCTTGGATAATGATTTACTATGTAAAATTCTGTGGACTCTACTGAAAGGTACAGTGGCCTATATATACTGCTGCAGCTCTCCCTTATGGCTTTAGAGTCTTTTAATCAATACATCATACTATATATCTCATTTCAAGATACTTGTGCTTTTTCTTTATAGTATTTTTTAAAATATGTAATTTAACTGGACATTCATTGTGGAGAGCTGTGAGCCTTTGACTCGGAGTCCTCCGCACTCCCTTGGAGGAGAGAAGCCTGAGGGCAAAAGGACTCGGAGATAAAACCCCTCTCTCTAGGTTACTGTGACAAAATGAACGGCCCCCAGCATACCTTGTTTCTCTATGGTAATACCTTGTATCCAGTTGGTAAATTGGTTTTTACCCCACCCCCTGCCACAGACGGCTCCTGTCTCTGTCTCCTAGTTTGCCTCGGATGATTTCACAGGATCTGGAATCACTTGTAGCTGAGAAATCGCTACACTTGCTGAGATCACCGCTGCGCAGGGAGGCTGACTCTGCCCCTAGAAGAGTGGTTCTTTGCTGGATACTCTTTCTAGGAAGGTCGCACCTTCTGGTGCCTGACCAGCATCAGACCCCCTGCGACAATTCATTACTAACAGCTGTAATGGAAATAAATTTTTTTCACAAATACAGAAAACTGCTTAATTTACATGTTAGTCCTGGAATTTCAATAAACAGCAGCATGTCATGCAGAACCATTTTTATTGCTTAACACTTATTTACATCTAGTCTGAGAATAGGAATTTTGAAAGTCCTAGTTTTTAGAAAAACTCATGAAGCTGTACAACTTTACAACATCAAATTGAAGTAATACTTAGGATTCCAAGGGGGATGATGACTTTATATTGACTTAGAAGGAAAATGTAGTGTCTAAGTCAGGGATGGAAGCTGATACAAAGATTTAGTCTCTACATAAAAATACTCCTTTAAATTATATGGGGAAGCAAAATACTGCTTAGCATGTTGTCTTAATGTTTGAGTTGTGCTCTATTCTAGTTTTCAAATATACTAGAAAAGAAATTCCCATGAAAATAGGGAAAAGAAAGTCACATCTTGGAAGGAGATGTTCTGGTAACCAAATGTAGTTGTACCCAAATAAGAGTTAAAATTTCATCTCTGAAGCATGTTTGAACGCATTAATCTATTGCCCTACCAGTTCAGGATGAAACTTTTCTGGTGGAAAATCTTCTCTAACACGTTACATCGGCAACGTCCTCATGGTGCAAAACTGAACTTAGTTACAAGTATCTAGTTAAGTGCAGCTGTACTAAAAAAGTCCTTACAGTCCTGTCTTGTGAATATTGCATCATTTATATGCAATTTTAAGTCCAGATGTTTAAATGGCAAACCACCAGACAAACCTGGTGCTTCTGAAGGAATATGGATGAGATTTTTCATGGTATTTTCATTATGCTAGTAAAACACAGGAGGAGTTAATGGGGACATTTTGTGACCAAGCTTCTCTTCTAGTCTGCAGATCCTGCCTGTACTTGTAATGTGACTACCTTTTGCAGAACTTAAAATATTAATTTGAAGACATTGCTATGGAGACTCCGAGCGGAAAAGCTCAACTACCTGGTCCCTCTTAAAACATTTAAGCTTTTTATGATAAGGAATACTGACACATGTGAACTCAAGCCCTCTAAAGTGGGTTTCATACCGATGTGTCTCTGCCATTTCAGCGACAGAAACCGCGTGCCAACAGCAGTCCCCATAAGGACCGCAGATGGATACATAATGAGGAATTGTTTCCTTTAGCATCTATGGTCGTGTTGAGGCGCAATACACCGTGGAGATTTCGAACCGCACCGTGCAGGTGAGGGGACGGGGAAAGACAATTCCCTGGGCCACTTCTCCTTCTGTCGAGACCCCATGTCAGCCGAGAGCAAAGATTCCGAGAGGGGGCTCTGGGCGAGCACCGGCCCCGCTCCCTTCCCCTCTGCTCGGTTCCCCGCCCCGCGGCACCGCTCCGCTGGCGGCCGTGGGCAGACGCCGGGGGTCGGTGCCGGCCCTGCCC